>JAJJBR010000320.1:0-54019 GCA_022817965.1 Solanum lycopersicoides
TTCTGGATCCTCCTTGCAAACTGAAGCTGAGTTTAAGGCAGCTAATGCTTCTCTTTGACAGAAATTTCTTTCAAAATCCGAAAGGGAAACTCTTGCAGCATTTCCATAACAGATACCAAGAAGTTTATGAGCTTGAACTAGGAAATGTTCGTCTTGATTTTTGGCCAAGTTAATTACTTCACGAGCAAAATTTATCCCCTCGTGAGCTTGCTGCAGATCCTGAGAACACAGCTTTGCTCCCAACAAGAGAGATAGAACATAAGGTTCTTGGTTGGCTTCCGAACATCCAGAAATTTTCTTGACAAGGTTCAATGCGGTATCATTCTGACCTGCAGCACTGTAACAAAGAGCAAGTAGATACCACCTCTCTGCTCGGGTATAAACTCCAGGAATAACCTGCTCAATATGATCTGCAACAGACTCAAAGTTGTTAGAAATTGTCAGCGCGAATGTCAAATGGCTCATGACTTCAGAATCCCATATTATTTGACCATTTAGCATTTTGCTCATGAGTACAAACAACAAGAGAATTGCTTCCTCCAAATTACTTTTAGGGGCTGTTGAACCCCACACTTGAAATTGAGCAGGAACCTCAACTTCAACGCCTCCAAAGAGTAAAGTGGTGGCTAAGTCTTTTTGTATACAGGCCAATCTTTGGGAATCCAAATTCCATGGCTTGATTAGCGCCCTTCGATATGCAAGCACAGCTTCATCCAAATATCCTGCTTGTATCCATAACTTTGGAAGTAACTCGAGCGCTTTATGAAACATCTCCAACAACTTGCAGTCTTCAGAAATTCCATCTGGTATTCCATTTGGTAATGCTGAATCGACAACATCCAGTATCATCTTGCACTCCTTAGCAGCATCTGATGAGTTAAAAATCATATGCAGCTACATCAGTACCAAAAACAGACAACACACCCTCAATCCATTAGCATTGAGTTCATCTATCAATGGCATACAGAACTAAGATTGACAATACATTTTTAGTCTTCGATAACTCTGGATGCTAAGCATAGTACAACCAAATAACATTAAGGAGAAATACCAAATACCATAACGAGAAGCAGCTTTACCTTTGATTCGGCTGAGCTCTTCTAAGGATTTTGCTTTAAGCAAAATTGCTTCAAGAAGTAGACTCACAGAATGCAGTGACATTACACCAGCAGGCACGATATCACCTTTGGAACGCGGTTTTAAGGGCCTCGTTCTCTCAGAAATGGCTTTAGACATTCTCGATGACAAGGTTCTAATATCTATTCCTTGAAACACTTGAAGGGCAGCATCAAAATTCCCTCTTTGATATTCTAGCCTCCCCAACAAAGCTCTTGCTTCCTGCACCCCAAACCAGAAAAGAGCCAAATCTACTTACATAAACCTTGAGACAATGCTACTAAATCGGGTGAACAAATCGATCAATCAATCAACTATGCCTCAATCACAAACAAAATAGGGTCGGCTATATGAACCATCTATTAATCACTCAACTAATATTTATTATCTCAGAAAATCACCAAATTCAATTTTTTTCAATAAAGAATGTAACTTTATCAGATAACCAACTATTCTTGAGTGACCATCTGCGAAATCAACTCGTATCCTTAACTCAAATGCCAAATAACTTTTAAGGGTGTTAGGGCTATTACCTCATAGTTCAAAGAAAGTGCCTCTTTTAAAGTTGATTCAACTTCATCAACTTGAGCATCATCAAGTTTTGAATCCCAATCTACTGTTCCATTTCTTGAAGAAATACCACTAGCTGAAAAATCCCTTGTGGCCAATGACTCAGGAGACTCTGGTGGTGGCTCATCAAATTTGAATTGCTCACCTGAACAAGCACACAACATCTTCTCCAAAAAAAAAAAAAGCAACAAAATTTCAAAAATTTCACTTCAAGAATCTTACTTTAGGTCCAATTCTTCCAAAAGTTCAAATCTTTCTTAGTACCCTTTTATCTACAAAGCTGAAAAAAGCAAAATTTGAAGACAAAAGAGTAAATGCCAATATGCAATATTGGATCAGATCAAGAATTGCTAAAGGGCAAAAAGGTTCTTATCCAAATAAGGAAAGCAAGTCTTAAACTTCCAAAAAGATTACAAATGAAAATGTAAAACTTATGGAAGAAAAAATCCTAAGAGAAGTCTTATAAAACCCAATGAAACAGAAGAATAATTTAGGAACAGAAATTAAAGAAGACAAGCAACAAAATGACAATTAAAATGCAGAGTGAAAAGGGCTAGACAAACAAGAGAATAAAACATTGAAATTACCATATAAATACTAGAAAACTTTGTTTTACATGCATTGTTTTTAGTAATATAATTAGTCATGAAAGCAACTTCTAAAGAGATGTCATTGTTAACAGTTCAAAAATTACTATTGAAAATCTATAGATTATGATATAGGGTTTAAAGATTCAAAGTAGAATGGTCCATATTTGAAATATTCATTCTTTAGTTTACTCTAGTACTCACTCAGGCTCCTCCGATACGCAAGATAAGATGAAATATCTTTAATTTAGTTTAATTTATTATATTTCACGATTAAATTTGAACTGTCAATTAAAATTTAGTACTTTCGTTTTAAAAAATGACCTCTTTTCCTTTTTAGTATGTTTCAAAAGGAATGAGCTCTTTTTTTTTGGTAACAACTTTCCACGTGACATGTTTAAGGCCACAAGATCAAAGGATAATTTTATACATTTGACATAACTTTAATTTAGGATCACAAGATTTAAAAGTCTTATTTATACTGTTAAACTCCGAGTCAAATCAAAATAGATTATTCTTTTTCAAACGGGGAGTATAAATTTAATGTTAATGTTTTTAATAATTTGTCCAGAAGCTGACATGGTAGCACAGATAGTTTATGGACTGGAAAAAAGTATGGGAGGGGGGCAAAGTTGTTGCAGAGTAGTAGCTGTTTGTAGATTCTCTGTTTTCTTGTTCCAACACCCCCCCCCCTCTCCCACCCTACCCCATCCACTCCATTTTTTTATTGTTTTAGGAGAGGGGGTATTTAAACTTGTTAATATTTTGTAATATTAAATCAAGTCCAAAACAGATAACGAATATCTAATAAAAAAAAGATTAAAAATCTTTTTCAAAATTATTTTAATAAAAAATAGTCATTTTGATTTTTGATGTTGAATTTTCGCCACCAAAAACATTGATATATATTCTAAGAGTTTGGATTATTCGCTCATTTTATATTTAAGCTAGATTCAAAATATATAAAACAATTTAGTTCATATTTAGTTGGGGTTTTAAAGACTTAAAAGAGAATCTTTTGTTGTATAGCACTTCATAAAAGAAACATTTGTTTAGACTCTATTAAATCTATTTTATATTACTATCATTTATTTATTTTTTCTTAAATAAGATAATTTAAGAGTCGAGAAATCATAAAGTATTTAAAATTATTACTTCTTTAACTCCTACACTATACTAGTCTTCTATTTTCTTTACTTTTATTGATTTGTTAGGATCTTCTACTTCGGTTATCATATTATTTATTATTGATATTGTATTTTCTCCCTTTATTTAGCATGATTTTTTTGTTAATATATCTATTTTATTTTTATATTTGATTTAATATATTTTTCTTGAGTCTATTAATATCAAATATAATCTTTTTATTTTCATAAAATAAAAATAAGATAGAGTAGATAAAATCCTAAAATTCCCTTATAATATTATATAATAATATAATATTATTATTGTTGGTATATTTAGTTTTAAAGAGGTATCTAGTCAAATATCACAGGATAGATATTATAGTTTGAAAATAATAATGACCCTAGTTATAGAATAGGGAGACAAAAACCTCATGATACAGATGGTAGATCAAAATGACCAAAATGCCCATTGGATGACCAATTAATTGTCTTTATTGTTTATTTATTTTTTCTTGTCCAGGGTAGTATGGTCATTTTCATTACTTGTAATAATAGGATTCCTTCCTGGCAGATTTTTTTGAATATAGGTGTGTATAAGTTATAGGTTTTGCATGTGACAAATGACAAAGTTTGCCAGAGTTGCTTTGCTGACAAAAAAATGTCGTGTGGTGATACTAATTAAGGTAATGTTCCTATCACATTCTGTGTAGTCAAAACATGAAATGTAAAACATGGTGAAAAACAACATAATTATGTATAATTTAATTAATTTTAGTCTCTATTGCTCTTTTCGCAAAATAGAAATAAGGTTTGCAATATATTATATAATTTTCTCAATTTAAGTCGATAGATCAAGTTAAATAACGAATGCAGGTACTTGATGAGACAAATGGGAGCAACACTAATGTACGTGTTTAGGGAGCAAATCCTAGATCCGCCACTGTTTTGATCATAATAGCAAACAAAATGATCATATATACCGCGTCCTATATTATTTAGGTGAGGAATGCCCCTCAAGACTTTAATGAATCAGATTAATATATATTTAACCAAAATAAATAAATAAATCATTCTCTATTCAAGCAAGAATGTGAAAAAACAAACATAAAAAAAAGTTCTTCCACCAATACTTATTCCCCACTCAAATTCTTGTAATAGTATAAGTCGTGAATCATTTTAATATGATTGATGATTCTTTCCCATCGATTATTGTTTATCGTTTTAATAAATTATTATTATTTTATCAATTAGCTAATCAGATAAACTCGCTTAAAGCAAAATTCTCATTTAATGTATATATATTACTTGCCCAAGTTGGACTTATCATCAAAGAAAATAAGACGTATGGTGTTACAAACGATTTTTTCAAATTGAAATGCTCTTTAAAAGATTTTAAAAAATTGAAAAGTTAGCCCACCCATGGTGTTAAAAGGATAAAAAAAAAAACATTTTTAGGAGAAATTTTCTTATAGTATGTCAAAGACAGAGAGAAAAAATTGAGAGAAAAGGTAAAAGTATTTTATATATTTCAACTACGACTTTGTTGGCAAAAATGCATAACATGGGCACCATGATGATAATTAAGTAAATGAATAATTAAAATAAACATTTTAAGTATTAATTAAGATAATGACTGATTTATTATTATTATTATAGTATTAATTTGCCTTTTTATATTCAAAATCTCACTGGTAAAGCACAGTGCTCGAGCCACGAGGATAGTGGCCAAACCTTTAAGAAATATGAGTGTACAATTTTAGATTATTTTGTTGATGAGAGTTTGATCGACTTTCTCATGTTCTCATCGATACAAAATTGACACACATTTATTGTTGTGGTTTGCGATATAGTTGGATTTTGTCCTTTTTTTAACTAATGGAGCCATTTAAAGAGAAAATATTACGTAAGCTAGTGACACAAAAATATTTAATTTCATATTTAATTTTTTTTTTTTTAAAAGTATTGACCAACAACACACAAAGAAAGTAATTTCTATAATACATTACTCTAATCGAATCCAATGGAATTTCAAAATGAAGCCAATTTAATTAAAATCATATACTATAATTTATGAGTGGATTCAACTTGGTATGGCCTATGTGAGAGACCCAATTAGTGAAGGCCCTAACCACTCAATGTACTTTGATTTTTATTTTGTATAAAATGGATTGAAATTATAAAAAGGATAAATTACTTATATACACCACTTAAATTTTTCTATTCTTCATTTTTTCTTATCTTTTTAAAATATTTCAAAATTTTTTTTTTATCTCAATTTTTAAAATATTCGGTGAAATTTACTTTTTCCCACTTTCTTTAACTCCTTTATTTTTTTCTAAATTCTCTTCAAATTGTTGGTAGTTATCAAATTGATTTCAAAACGATTCTCTCTCCAGTCAACTAAATTTAAATATCCGCGTAAGTTGAAGTTGTCTTCTCCATTTTCTTATTTATTCATGTTCTTGTTTTTGTTCAAAGTTCTGTTCCTGGTGTATATGGATAACGGCGCTTTGTTTAGTATTAGGGTTACTCAATCAATTTCTTCTGGTACTAATCAAATATATGATTTTTTGACAATGAAAAATAGGCTGAAAACAAATCCAAGATTTTGCACGATCCACTCGCAATGAAGAAGAATAAAAGTATTTTCAAATCGAACAAGGAAGCACCATCATCCTCAAAACCTAATATTGTAAAAAAAAAAAAAAAAAAAATCAACACTGCCAATCTCCAATTAAAAAAAATGACAAATGTTAAAAAAGAAAAAAAAATTGTACATTATTAGTGCAATTTTTACTTGTGGTGAGATATAACTTCATTGTTAGGCTAAAAAGGTCCAATTATATTTTTAACATGGTATGATGATATTTGTTTATTTTGAATTAAATTTAGTGGGTTATCATTAACAGTTTCTTAATTAGTACTCTTCTTCTTTTTTAAGCTACCAATTACGATTTTGTTCACACGGGCAACAATCTCCCCATTAAATAATTCTCGTTATTATTTATTTCGTATCATTCATATCAATCGAGTATTTATCGCGACCCAAGCTTACCAAGTTCTTTTTGTTTATACACTTTCAAAGCTAGCTACTTGTATAAATAATAATAAAAAACGGCTCATAGCTAGACAAAGTTATCAATTTCAGCCTCATATCCATCATTCTGTCATCTTCATACTAATTTCGTCAAACCATCAGTATGACATTGATTGTTGAAGTATTAATATAAAACTCAGAAATATATACTCTTAACATGGTATAATATCATTCTCTTTCATTACAACACACACCTTGTTAAAAATAAATTTGCCCTTATCGGTGGATTGAAAAGTTGTTAGCACTACGTACTCGATAATTTCTTACTATTTATTGTGTTGAGTATCGTCTTTGATTAGCTCCCCAACTTTCATCTAACATTAATTCATTTATGAATGAAAATTGGGTATACTTATGCTTCAATGGGTGGATTTACCTAACAAAAAGTGTTTGAAATAAATTGAAATTTAAAGTTATGTTTAATATAAGTTTTAATTCCGAATTACTTTTCATATATATGTGATGAATGAATGCTATGTCGTGTTACTCCTAGGATACTTCCCGGTCGTAATCTATTGAGATCGAGATATTGATAACGATATCGCACATTGTATTGAAATAGAATGGATAAAACGTATCCAATGAGATTGAGATATTGATAACGATATTGCACATTGTATTGAACTAGAATGGATAAAACGTATCTAATGAGATCGAGATATTGATAACGATATCGCACATTGTATTGAAATAGAATGGATAGAACATGCGATAAGAATGTATTATTAAAAAGTGGAGATGCGGGGTATCGATCCCCGTACCTCTCGCATGCTAAGCGAGCGCTCAACCATCTGAGCTACATCCCCATATGTTCTTCAGACAACATATTTTACAATTTATACGTTAATTTTAGAATTGGATGATATGTATATAAAATAAAAAAAATTCGACGAAGGGATGTTGGTCGACACACTCTGACATGTGTGCAACTCCAATTATGGCATATATCTGTGACAAAAGAAAAGTTAGTTAAAAAGTATTAATATTTGATATATACATAATATTTAAATTTGAATTTATTTGACACTTATATCTTTTGATTTTAAATGAACACAAATAAATAGCTCAATTTATATAAAATTAAATAAGTATCTTATCAAAAATAACTTTAAATCGTATGCGTGTGGTATCAATAGATGTTGAACAAAATTGGTTAGAAAAATTGCACCCTATTTAATTTTGTTTTTCCCCATTTCTCCTTATAAAATATAAGTTAGATATTACTCCTTTTTCTTTATGTTTGGTACAACCCCTATGAAATTTTTGAACACATTTGACTATTTTTTTTAAATGGCAAAATTTAAAGAATATGGTCTTAGTCAGAAAATACTCGATCTGGCCATAAATAACATAGGCCGGCCAAAATAATAAGCATTTAAAATATATATTTTTTATTTTATATTTAGAATTTAATATTCACATTAAAACTCTATTAATTTATATTTATAATGCATCAGACTCATTCGAAAATAACACTCTCTATTAAAATTAAAAGGGAGATACAACCATCACATACTTTGATGTTACTAAATTTTTTTTATATATATATATATATATATATATATATATATATATATATATATATATATATATATATATGGGATACTAATACGATGTGAACTCAAACTAGTCAAGTTAATATATATCTAGAATATCATATGATTAAATAAAAATAATTTATTAGGAAAAAAAATATATATACTAGCTTCCTCTTTTGCTTTTATCCTTATTCTTCCGTTCATTTCTTTAGGCGTGAGAAAGCACAAAGTTATAGACATACGTTTTGTTTTTCAAGAGTCAAACTTTATAGAGTTCGATTAATTTTTATAGATATATTGTTATCATATTTATATAAGAATAATTACAATTTATAGTATTTTTTGTACAATTTTCAAATATTCAAATTTAAATTTTAAATATTAAATTAATCTACTCCAAATTTTAAAAATTAATCAAATTTACTTTTCTAAAACGAAACATGACAAGTAAAAAGAAACAGATAAATTAATACTTATTAAGTTGATTTTATTTTCTGTCGACTGTTTGATTTTTTTGTATAAATTAAATAAATAGGATGTATATTAATATGAATGATTTCATGTATTGTTAATGCCTTAGTCTATTATATATAAAAAATAGTATCAAATAAGCTAAAACATATATCAATCACATCAAACTTAAATTTACAACCAAACATTATATATGCTACTAAAAATTTAATATCAATATATTATTATTATACACCATACCTAACGAATGATATAATATAGTTACAATTTTAAAATAAACAAACTGAATAACATGTGTTACAATGTTAATCTTGCCGTCCCATGAAGTAAGCATCCAGCAAACCAAGTCCTCTTATCACTTATTTATCCCATTTGTGTTTAGAAGTCCATATTAGACGTTTGACTAAATCAAAATCGTGTATAATAAGTTTTATTCGAGGTGATATTCGCAATAGGATTTTCTTCGTATTCAAGGCTTGAATTCGAAATCTCTAATTAAAAATGAAGCTCAACATTACACCACAGGCCATGTTTACTCTTCGAATCTCAAATGCTTTAAAAAAACATAAATTTTCTACTGATATTAAAAACTAAAATCAGGGATAAGGAAAGGAAAACTGAGAAGAAGATTATAAGTTGAGAATCAAATTATCATCAACAAAATAAAAATTTAAATAATCACTCAATTAAGCTACCGAAATTATTCTACTAACTTAAATTTTATATGAAGTTTGTCCTTGGAATAATCATGTTATAGCTGATCATATGTTTAAATTATATAACTTCAAAACTAAAGGTTGTTACAGCTTGTAATCTTTTAATAAATTATAAGCTGATTATCTTTTATCTTTATAGTTACGTAATAAATAGCTAAACCTATTATTTATTTATTTTTTCCAATATGTAGAGCAAAAATCACAACCTAATTTGTCCAGCAATAACTGCTATTTTGCCCTTTTTCATATTCAATATTTGATCACGTAAATGAAATAAAATTATAAAATTTTAGGTGGTCAAAATGAGACAAATGATCGATGTGATCTGTTCAAATATATCAAACTTTGGCATCATCATTTCACACTTCCATTTTCAATTTTCAAGTCAACTTCAACTTTCCTTTTCAATTAAAAAATAGTATTAGCATCGGTCTCAATTAAAAATATATATATATTTTTTTAAAATTTAATATGATATTTTTTTTTTTTGAATTTTCTGATTTTAAAATTAATAATATGAAAAAACATGATAAAAGAAGTTGTAAAAAAATAGATATTTCAAAACACATTTAAAAAAAAAAAAAAAAATTAACAAAAAAAATTGAAACTAACAGAGTAGAATATATCAAACTTTTATCTTATAGGAATAGTAAATATGTCACACCACATAAAACATTAAAATGCAAAAAAAAAATCATGAAAAAGACAAAATATTATTAGATTAAAAGATAAAGAGGGATAATCACGTTAAAATGGAGGATGTATTAATTAATGACGTAATATATAAATATATCATTTAATTTAAATTGATATTTATGATTTAATTTGATATACGTAATTAAATACTTAAACTTATATAATATTATATATATAGATATACACATGTCTAATATAATGTAATATAATACACATAAGACATGAATAACCCTTAAAATACCTAATAAAATATATATTTAGATATAAATATTAAATAAAGTCAAGTTAAATGACGTATTTTTCTTTGTATAGGCCATTTAATATTATTAATTGTACTAGACTTCTAGTTATCTTCTTAATTACCTCGATAATCACGTCACAAAATTGACAAAATCCAAAACAAGTTGCTTACCAAATCACAACAAGTGTTTAAATTTGTTTCTTCATAAAAACAGAGCATTATGACAAAAGATGAACAACAATAGATATTCACTAACAATGGAAAACAAGAAAATTATACAATCAAATCAAATGGATTCCAAAATCTGGAGTCGATTACCAGAAGATGTATTAGAGCATTTGCTTTCATTTCTTCCATTAAAAACTTTCTTGAAACTCAGATCAACTTGTAAGCATTTCAAAACTCTTCTTTTTTCACCCCCTTTCATTTCTAAACACTCTCCTTCTTCTTCTTCTTCTTCACCTTTTTCTTCATTCTTCTTACTTTCACATCCACAATTTCCTAGACAATACCCTTTATTCGATACTGTTCATAACAATTGGAGGAACTTATCTCTGTGTATTTCCCCTGTTTTGCCCTCTTCTTCCTCTGTTCTTTTATCTTCTTCTAATGGGTTGCTTTGTTTTACTCGCCCAAGTTCTACTTCTTTCATTATAACTAATGTTTTAGCTAGATCTTCTAGGGTTTTAAAATACCCAAATTTGCCTTTCTCTTTTGAGTCTGTTACTTTGATTTCTTCAGCTAATAATGGGTATAAGCTGTTTGTGATGTCTGCTTTTGGATCTTCGAGTAAAGTTTTTGTTTACGATTCTTCGGTTCATTCTTGGAGTCAATTTGGTGGATTTGATCTGATTTTAAATGAGAATCATCATCAAGAAGGGGTTTTTCATGATGGGTATTTGTGGTTTATTACACCAGAGCCTTATTTTATAGTTTTTATTGATCTTGATAATGGGGTTTGGAAAAGATCAAATTTTGAGGTGCCTAGTGAGGTTACTTTTGCTAGATTGGTGAGTGATGGGGATAAAAAATTGTTCTTGATTAGTGGAAATGGGAGTAATGGGATTTCAAGAAGCATGAAGTTGTGGGAATTGAATGGGGATTCTAAGATTTGGGTTGAAGTTGAGAATGTGCCTGAATTGATTTGTAGGAAGTTTTTATCTGTTTGTTATCATAACTATGAACATGTTTATTGTTTTTGGCATAAAGGGTTGATTTGTGTTTGTTGTTATTCTTGGCCTGAGATTTTGTATTATAAGGTCTCTAGAAGAACTTGGCATTGGCTTCCTAAATGCCCTTCATTACCTGATAAATGGAGTTGTGGATTCAGATGGTTTTCCTTTGTTCCTGAGTTATATGCATTTGTGTAATAGTAACATCTGGTGTGGTGCAGTGGTGGGACTAGTGGTGGGACTGTTCCACCCTTAGTCAGAGTTGTCGTGTTTAAGCACTGAATATGGAGAAAATCTTGTTGGGAGCGAATCGGTAAATGGGCCTGCCTGCAGTGTATGATCTGGATTTAGTTGCGGCTCCAATGTGGGCGGTGAGAAGAAAAACATCAACTGGTTCTTGAAGGTGAAATCCTGTACTTTTGGAAGTGTTTGGTGATTGTTTCTTGACTCTCTTTATATTTGTTTTCTTTTGGTGTATATAAAGTAGTATTATCTGTGGTTTATTTGTTAGAGTTAGCAGTGATCTATCATTATATGAAAATAGACCTTGTAGAAGCATTGTTAGGTTGAAAGAATTTGAGTGTTGTTGAATTTTGGTGTACTTTGAAAAGGAAGTAAAAAGGAAGTTGAATTTCATGTCTTGGCTTGGATAACTTTATATGAGTGTATTGATCTTCGAATGTGATTGATGTCTCCATTTTTGTGCAAAAAGAACTTGTTATGCGTCGAGTGCTACTTGCGCGATACTTAATTAGGGTATCTGCCCCGATTTTGTTTACATTTTGTGGTCCTTGGATCTTCATGAAAGGTTCTTTAGAGAAACCTCAGAGCTCAAATCCTAGAACTATATTTTCTCTATAGTTAAAAGCTGACACTTGGGTTGAGGATCTATCGGAAACAATTTTTCTATCTCCACGAGATAGTGGTATGATTTGCGTACACTGTATTCTCCTCAAACCCTACATGTGGGATTTCACTGGGTATGTTATTGTTGTTATTGAAAATATGAGATAATGTCATTGGAGATTTGAGTTTTCTTCATATTGATGTCATATTGGTATAGGGATCTAGACTGTAAGAAGATATAAACCAGATGTATGATCTGATGAAATGCAGATCTGTCCATACTCATGCTTAACTTCTAATTGTAGTATTGGAAGCTTCTGAATGATGGTTTGTAATCTCACAAAGTGGGGTCTGTGCAAGATAAAGTGTAAACAGAACTTTCTCATACTTTTTGCAAGTAGAGAAGTTGTTTCTGATAGACGATCACAAAGTTAACCATGTATTTAGCACATGTTTAGATGAATGCTCTATGTTATGCTATATTACGAAAAACTTGGGCAAGCAATGACATTGAGTGTTTTTTCCATCAAGATATAGGTTCGGAGCGTGACAGAAAGAAATCATTTATTATTTGTTAGTTCTATCATGAAGACTGGACTAATTGTTTTAGTTGAAGCTAATGGACAAGGGAATTGGTTTAGACATAAAATATCAAACACTTCGAGTGTGTTTGGTATGAAGTTTTCCAATTTTCCAATGTTTGGTTGGGACAAAAGTTTTGGAAAATGTTTTTTCAAATCAACTCATTTTCCTCAAAATTAAGGAAAATAACTTCCCTTAAAAAATTATGGAAAACATTTTCCAAAAATCTCTTCCAATTTTAAATTACATTTTTTTTTTGGTAAAAAACATCAATTTCAAAAAAAAAAAAAATCACCCTCTCCCTGACCTCGCATCCACCCACCCCACCCCCTCTCCCTGCCCCCACCCACTACCACCACCCAAAAAAAAATTGTTTTTAAAAAATATTTTCAATTTCATAAATTATTGTTTACTCTAGTAAAAATAAAAGATGTCTCTTAAAAATATTTTTCATTCATAAATCAAACACAAAAAATCATTTCTGAAAAATATTTTCTACTCACCAACCAAACATGAGAATATAAGTCCAAAATATACTTGTTTTTCGGGGAAACATTTTCTAGGAAAACATTTTTCTCCATACCAAACACACCCTTCGTATCACTAGATTATTCACTATATATAAAAGAGATTAATTTATATTGAAAGAAATTATTTTTTTGGTAGAGTTTTTTATTCTTCAACTAATTTGAAGTTGTTAAATTATAGGACGTTGTTGCATCTCGAAGAGAGACAAGTCAAAATTATAGTACTTGATCATTGAAGATTATTCCGCGATGGATGTGTATTTTTTTTTTAAAAAGTGTGAGATATTTGGGTCTCAATCTGATGTTTTTATATTCAATTTTGTTGCTTAAATATATTTTTTCATCCCTAATTTATGGTATTTTAACCAACAAAAAACAATACCAAGGCAAAGTTAGTGTTTTAATTTAATTAGTACATGCTTAAACCTTTTTATAATCTCGTTTGTTCGAATATTTTTTTATTGTTATAACAAAATGTTAATTTTTATAAATAAAAAACATATAATATAGCATTACAACAAAAATTGGTTACATAAGAAAACATAGCCGTTAAAGAAAAATAATACTCCAGTTATTTCAATTCGCTTGTTTACTATTTTTTAAAATCCGTTAAAAATGATCCTTTTTTTTAAAAAAAAATCTTTAATTTTATTTCATTCGTTTCAAAAAAATGACCTAGTTTGACTTGGAATGGAATTTAAGAAGGAGATTTTTTAATCTTGTGGTTCTAAATTAAAGTTATGTTAAATGTACCAAAATGTCCTTTAATCTTGTGGTCTTAAACATGCCACGTGAAAATTTAAAATTAAAGTGTTACCAAAAAAGGAGAGGAATTATTCTTTTTAAAACAAACTAAAAAAAAATTAAATTCATTCTTTTTAAACGGAAAAAGTAATATTTTTCATATAAGATACTGAAATTTAAATGTCTTATATATTTTCTTATTAAATACCAACTAATCTTACAAATAGAAAGTAGAATGTAAGAAAAACTAATTATCTCTTTGCTTTGTGGTCCACAATATATCTATAAAATCCATTAAAAATTAGGGTGTGTTTGGTATGAAGGAAAATATTTTCTGGAAAATGTTTTCCAATTTTCTCATGTTTGGTTGGACAAAAGTCTTGGAAAATGTTTTCCAAATCAACTCATTTTCCTCAAAATCAAGGAAAATGACTTCCCTTAAAAAATTAAGGAAAACATTTTCCGAAACTCTTCTCCAACTTCAAATTACATTTTTTTTTTTCCAAAACAACATTAAAAAATATTTTCATTTTCAAAATTTTATTTTTCACACGATTCCTGACCCCACCCCACCCACCCACCCACCACCAGCCACCCCCTTCCCAAAAAAATGTGAGTTCATTTTTAAAAATATTTTTATTTTAAAACTTCTCCCTCCCTCCCTTTAGTTTAAGATCTTGTATTGACTTTTTTTGAGATCGATATGGATAACGCCCCATCATGACTTTAAGACAACTTCAAGTTCATCCAATATTCAACATATTTCCATCAAATTTCATCTTTAATTATTTTCAAATTCAAAAAAATTTGCATTCAATTTTGGGTATGTATACTTAGCTTATGACATTTGTGTTTTGTCACTTTCAAGCCAATTTAAAGAGTCTAGTTCAAAATAAATCAATTTTTGATGGATATCGAAATCTTTTGTCATCCTTGATATATCGGTCCCCTCTCTTGATGTCTTTGTTCGACATTAACTTATTTAGGGTACTTTGGAGATCTTTGTTCGATGTCAATGTAATGAGATTCTAACTTTATTATTACTAGAGTGAAGGTCTGGATTGTTGAAATATATATTATTAATCATGCATTAAGAATATATGTACATTTAATAGTTTAAAGAATATTATTTTGTTAGTCTGTCTAAAGCAACTATATCTACTCGGTCTCGTTCAATACATATAAAATATACAAGCACAAGAAGTTGGAACTATATCATTCCCATAATCAAGATAAACTAAATATAATCTAGTGCTAAAATCATAGCGATGATATGTTCAATTCCCGTCTTAGATTGTAAGAAAAAAAAATATTTATACTTGTAAAAACCGATGATTTAATTCTTTGTGTATAAGCTTAAACCCTATACACTAAATCATCTACTATATAAGTAAATAAACACCGAATATATAATCTATTAAAAATAAATAAATAATTATTCTATAATAAATACTATATCTAAACACATGATTAACAATATATATCCCTATATGAACAACTCTTTAATGTAATGTAATGTAATGCATATACCAAATAACTAATGAAAAAATAATGATTGATTAATGTGTGCTTCTAAATTGTTCTTTCTTCTCCATCTTTGAACATTTAATTTCGAGATACAAGAGTAACAAAGTGAATTGTACTTTATTTGTATATAATAATTTTATTATTTGTATATATATAATATATATGTTATTCGAACCAGCTATTGGAAAATGACCTATAAATTATATTTCTTTCATTCGGCATTATATGGACTACGTCAAGCTGAACACGCATTGTCTGATTCATAGATTTAGTATTGTACTCACAAAATATATGACGATTGAAAATATTGCGTTATAATTTTATAATATTTAAAAAGTATTATTTGCATAAATAATAAAGGAAAAATGCACAAGTACCCCCTTAACCTATGCTCGAAATTTCAGAGACACACTTATACTATACTAATGTCCTATTACCCCCTGAACTTATTTTATAAGTAATTTTCTACCCCTTTTTGGTCTACGTGGCACTAGCTTAAAAAAAGTCAACCAACGTTGGGCCCACAAGATAGTGCCACGTAGGCCGAAAAGGGATAGAAAATTATTAATAAAATAAGTTCAGGGGAGTAATAGGACCTTAGTATGTTTCTGAGATTTCGAGTATAGATTGAGGGGATACTTGTGCATTATCCCAAATAAAATCAATCAAGCAATCGTCTATTATTTCAAATACTATTCATCTTTTCCTCAATCGACCAACAAGACAATTTATTCAAGCACGAGGATATGGGGTGGGGAGGGGATTGAAGGTTGAGATGGGTGGAGTGTTGAGGACGAAGGAAGACAATAAAATGTCATGTATGAAATTTATTATTTTATATTTTAACTATTGTTTCTTTTTTTAGTTTCTCACTCGGTGTTCGGAATCCAAATTAGAGCTTCGACTAAATCTAGATCGCACACTGCAGGGCTTATTCGGGAGTGGCGCTCCCAACAGTATTTTCTCCATACTTAGGGCTCGAACCCAAGACCTCTGGTTAAAGGTGAAACACTCCCACCAGTGCATCACAACCCATGTTGATATATTTTAACTATTGTTATAATCACATTTCTAATTTTTAAAAAAAATCATATTTATATTAAAATTGAAAAATATTTTGCATCGTGATAAACAAAATTGTACATGGAGAATGATGTAAGTAGTACTCTCTTTGTTCGGTATTGTTTGTCATAGTTTCTATTCTTAGAGTCAAATTATAAAATTTTGACTAACATTTTAAGATGAATTTTTTCATTATATTAATATGCAAAAAATTGTAATTTGTAGTATTTTTCAATAGAGTCAATCTAATTAGAGGTCGTTTTTCCATTACAACAATAAATATTAATTTGCTGGCACTAAGATATAAATAAAATATATAATCGTGTTTGGCCACTACTCCCCACTTTTTCTCTTTTTCCGTTTTTGGGTTTTGCTTGTTTAAATTAATGATATCCACTAAAAAAAAAAAGGACTAATTTTAGAGAAAGAAAATTAATATCTCCATAGGCCTAATTTTTTAGTCCACATGTGACCACAGATTAGCATAAACTTCTATCTATCCACGTGGCAATTTTTAATATAGTGATAGACACGCAATTTCTCAAAAATTATCAAATATTATAATGGAACGATAAATATTTATCCATCATCTTTGATTAAATATTTAGTTCAGACATTGGATATAATTTCATTTTGAAAAGAAAAAAAAACATTCTACTTCTCAAAATGAGATTTTCGACGGAAATATGAAAGTAAACAAATAAAAAGAAGAAGTCTAATGTGTACTTTATATTCTTTTATTTAATGATCATCAATTTAACTTAATAGTTAGACTTTGATAAAGTCAATAATAATTTTATCGCTTTCTCCTCGTCTATCGTTCGTAACACGCTTTTATAGTTGTCACGACATTGAATTATTAGTATGAATTTTAAGAATTACATAGTTTAAATATAAAATTACTTCTTACAATTTATGCCTTTTTAGTTTGTAATTACATTAATTTCTTAGAAGATAACACAAATTGGATACATAACATGTAGCTCATATACATTTAAGAGTATCTCGAATACATTATAACATAAATCGGATGTATAATGTGTAGCTTGGATATATTAAAACCTGCTT
This sequence comes from Solanum lycopersicoides, assembly GCA_022817965.1. Taxonomy (NCBI): domain Eukaryota; kingdom Viridiplantae; phylum Streptophyta; class Magnoliopsida; order Solanales; family Solanaceae; genus Solanum; species Solanum lycopersicoides. The sequence continues at coordinate 17,688 of JAJJBR010000320.1, forward strand.
GAATACATAATATGTAGCTAGATACATCAAAAACTAGCTCAGATACATTAAAATTAGCTCGGATACGTTATAAAATAAATCAGATACATAATATGTTATTCAAATACATTAAATACTGTCTCGGACACATTAATATGTAGTTAGGATACATTAAAAAAATAAAGGATTTTAGAGATTTTTTTAGAAATAGAAAAAAATATTAAAAATAAGGAAAAGGGATTTTTTAGAAATAGAAGAAAATATTAAAAATAAGGAAAACATAAGACGTGTATTCAGTAATTTTTTCTAATTATAACTAGTTTATTATAATTAATTAATATACTTTTTCATCTGAATTTATGATTTAACTATGCTATTTTAAGGGCCCGTTTGGCCAAAGATTTCCCAAATAATATTTGAAAAAGAATTTGACAAATACTGTTTGTCCATACACTTTGACATTATTGGCAAATATCTCAAATTCTAAAATAGTAGTTTTTTCTAGTATTTGAGTCAAATCTCATTATTTGAAATCTTTTAAAAATTGAATTTTTACACCAAACTTTAATCTTTACAAAAACACCATCTATTGTATTACATAATTTTTTATGTTAACAATAAAATGATGATGAAATATTCAATAAATGTTAAATGATGATATGGTTATTGATGAAAATGATGAACAATCGGTTCAGGATCTCATGTGCTTTGTCTACTTCACGATATATGAAATGATGCTTGTTGCACTCACTTCAAATTACCACATTGCTCCAGTGTCATGGACACTATTTTTTATTGTTGTAACGAAGATCCAATTGACTTGTAATACAAACTTATGGTTAATTTTGATAGTTTTTAAAACTTATGGGTCTAAATTATATTTTTCTAAAAAAGTGAAATATATATCTCAAATACTATGACCAAACACGTGGTGAAATCTCACCCAAATAATATTTCTCAATAATATTTGAATATCTATGACCAAACGCTAGCTAAGTTTTTACCGATTCTTTCACCGTGTCCTATGAATTGTTCGTAATTATTAGTCAATTACTAAATTATTTCGTGACATAAACCTTATAATAAAAATATTTTTGCAGAAAAATTAGAGCAACAGACAGGGAAACTGAGTGTTGGTTGATGAAAGATCATTTAACTACTTCGTAATCATAAGTTAGGTACACAAAAGAAGAAAGTTTAATTATCATCATAATTATATGCCACGTAAGCATGGAAAGTACTAAATCTTAATTTAGTAAAAAGGCTCAGAAAATAATATTAATAAAGAATAACGAATTAGCTTTTTCTTTAATTATTTTCTCTATTACCAAACACTTATGTAGGTCCTTTTAAATTAAATTCAATGTTAGCCATTAGGCATAAAAAGGGAATCTCCATAAACCTGATAATATCAGCTGACCAATATTTTTATCCTCTTTCTTTATACCCATATTCAATTTGTTTAAAACAATAATTTATCGAAAAAAATCTTTCTATCGATAAAAAAAAATCAGCTATGTACATACACTTTACGGGTCTCTCTAGACTACGTCAGTTTGCTAAATAAATATTGATATGGATTGAAAAAAATAGTTTATTATAAAAACGAGCATATTATTAGATACTTCTTTTAATTTAATGATATTAGATAAAAAGTAAAAATAATCAAATATGAAAATAATCTCAAATTAATATCTTGAAAATAGAAAAATTAGTAAGAAATTACATATAGAGCATAATGACACTTCTATATAAGAGACACATAATTGGAGAAAAACCTATGGATTTGAACAAAAAGAAAAGGATAATATTTATCATTACAATATGATATATAAGGAATATCACTCTTGAGTATCTCAAAATTACGTTATTTTGCACACTTACTTCAATTATGTAATAGTTGATGGAGATTTTATATTTTCTCACAATGATTAGGTTTTTAATCTTATTTTCATCGGAAAAAATTTGAAATAATTAAATTTTTAATCTTATCTTAAATGCGCATAATTTTATATCCGATATCATACTTTTGAAACTCTATATATTTTTGTTATCATGACATCTATCCTTACTATCTCGGCTCCAAAAAATTTTATGAACATAATTGATTTAATTAGTCACAAATATAATACTTGACGTTCCTACAAAGATAATACATTTTTGTGAACATTAAGAGCTTAATTCATGATGGATTATTAATTTGGGAGTAATTAGTTCAACAAAAACTATCGTATAATAGTGTGTTCATTAGGACTTCTTTGAAAAAATATAAATATAAATTATTAAAGTATTATAAATTACGATAATTAAAAATTTATAATATTTTAATTTTTTTTTAAAATTTTAAAATGCGTTGCGTAAATTAAATCGGTTAAATTTAACAAATGGGCACCTTCCAGGCACGGCTTTAAAGAGACTTCCACACGTGCTAAGGGACTGGGATTCGGTACGGTCAACCACGTGTCTTCTCTTTCTCCTACGCCCTAATATATTTCACCTCTTCCCATTGACCAAAAAACATAACCTCTTTCATTTTTCTCTTTAACGCTTTCAGTCACCAAAACGTGGTCGTTTTAAGCCTCTCATTACACACTCGCCGGAGATTATTTAACGGCGACGACGAATACTTGATTAAGTGAAAGCATAATCTCCGACGATGGAGACTGAAGTTCAATCGAATTTCACTTATATGGGACGGACCTTCACTAATCTCAGTATCAATGGAAGTTCCTCAGCTTTCAGCGATTGCAACAGTGATGTATCCGGTGAGTTTCCAACAGCTTCTTCCCAAAGCCGGAGGTTGTTTTTGGCTTGTGCGTCGGAAAATTCTGATGAATTAATCGAACAACTCGTTTCCGATCTCGAGTCTAGTTCAATCGATGAGCAAAAGCAAGCGGCGATTGAAATTAGACTCCTAGCGAAGAATAAACCGGAAAATCGTATTAAAATAGCTCGAGCTGGAGCAATTAAACCGTTGATTTCGCTTATCTCCTCCACCGATCCTCAGCTTCAGGAAAACGGCGTTACGGCAATTCTCAATCTGTCGCTTTGCGATGAGAATAAAGAGCTTATCGCTGCATCAGGAGCGATTAAACCACTAGTTCGAGCGCTTAAAGTTGGAACCTCAACAGCCAGAGAGAACGCCGCTTGCGCTCTTCTCCGGCTATCGCAAGTTGAGGAGAACAAAATCGCAATCGGTCGTTCAGGTGCAATTCCTCCGCTAGTGAACCTTCTAGAAACCGGAAATTTCCGCGGCAAAAAGGATGCGTCAACTGCTCTGTACTCTCTCTGTTCCGTGAAAGAGAACAAAGTGAGAGCAGTACAAGCTGGTGTGATGAAGCCTTTGGTAGAACTAATGGCGGATTTCAGTTCAAATATGGTTGATAAATCGGCGTTCGTTGTGAGCGAATTGATATCAGTGGCGGAGGCAAGGCCGGCGCTGGTGGACGAAGGTGGAATTCCGGTATTGGTGGAGATCGTAGAGGTCGGATCACAACGGCAGAAGGAAATTGCCGTTGCCATTCTGTTACAGATATGTGAGGATAGCGTGGCGTACCGTACTATGGTGGCTCGCGAAGGAGCCATTCCTCCCCTCGTCGCATTGTCACAGTCCGGAACCAGTCGCGCCAAACGAAAGGTAAAAACAAATATTATTATATTATTAAAAAAAAAAGTCTATTTTCTATTGCGTAGATTCGAGTATATCAAAATCGAATATCGAGAATTCAGACATATCTTTAAATAACTTGAGATTATTAGATTAAAATATTCTCAATTGTTAATTGATTGCACTTAAATGTTATTCCATTCGTTAACATTGTCAATAATTTTTCATATATATTTACTCAATTAATAGTTATTATCACAAAAAATCACTTTATAATAGTGAGGGGTTGGAAATTGAACATGGACATATCTTTACTGTTAGGTGTATGAAGTAATCGTTTCTGAACAATGTCTACCCATTTGTCTATAGCTTTTTAGGGAACAAATTATTGGTTAAATTCTCTTCCTGAAGTTTAATACTGCTAATATTAAATTTCAAACTATAGTCCTATTACTTGTCCTTCTCTTGGCCATACGGTTAGTGNTCTACTATTATTAGCAAGCATATAATAATTAATACGAATTGAACTTTGAAAATCAGAAAAACCAAATACTCTATTGATCACAATATATTTGTTTACACACTATAATAATATTTCAAATTAAAATGTTGATAAAATGGTAATGTTACCTTTTTTCTAATCTTTGTATTCACTTTACTAAAATATTTTAGGGGTGTGTTTCTCAAATTAATAACTAATAAGTGATACTGTATGTATAAAACTCACACTCTCAAAGTTCAGATATGAAATTAAAAAAAGAATAGTTTAAATGTGTTTTTGACTTTTATTAAAAATATACATGGATGCTATTATAATGTAATTGCTACATTTTTTATAACAAAGAAGTACTAAACTCTTTTGATTGATCCGTATCTTTACTATATAAAAATGATCTTTAGCGGCAATTAATTAACGACAATAGTTCAATTGTCATTAATATGTATTTTTAGCTGCAATTAATACTCTTTGTATATGTTCCTAAAAGCTTAAGCGACATTGAAGCTAATGACACTTAACTTATGACGGTAAAAACTTTAATATTTTTTATTAATATATTTATTTATTACAGCTAAAAATTGCTTTTTTTCGTCGTATAGTAGGTGAAATATAGAACTAGATAGCCATTATCAAAAAAGAAAAATCAATGGAGATTGAAAACTGAAAAGTAAGACTTTAAAAGGCTTTTACAAAAGTTTTAAAAAAAAATACTTTTTCCTTTATAATTTTTGAATAAAAACACAAGGCTTACCTTAGACAAACAATGTTACATTACATCAAAATACTTCACTAGATCTCCCACATGCTTCATGTTCTATACAATCCCAATTTTATTCGTCCCTACTAGGATTTGTATGTCGTTAACTTTATCATATTGTATTAAATTAAGCTCGGGCCTAGCTCGTTAATTCATTCATTCATCGATATAGACATCCCCCCTCTCTCTCATGTTCAAATTCGATTTGTTTTAATTTCAGATTTCATTCTCCGAATCTTATTCATTGTCTTCGTATCTGAATATTCTTTATTATTAATACGTCATATTCATTCATCACCCCCTATTCTCCTTCTTCAGCATTGGATCTGAACGTTCTTTTTATTCTAAATTCTATCGTATGATTTTATGTGTGACATTTATGGATCAAAGGAATTTCCTCATCACAATTATCTAGAGGGGAGGTAGGGGTGGACATCAAATTCGACTCTCGTACTGTATTGAAGGACCTAACTTATATTTCAAAAACTATATGGAGAAATTAATGCTATAATCATATTTTCTAAAAAACCCAAAAATTCCTTCTTTTTTTTAAAAATCAAATGGAGTAATAATTATTTCTAACAACCAAGGAACACTATGATTATGTTGTACCACATGTTCTGATAATATTTGGATTATCATTTTAGGTGGCTTTATATGCTTAGTTTGACATATAAATACCTAGAATGATATTGGACCTCAATTAATGATATGATGTTAACGCTAGTTCAAAAAGGAGTTTTAGCGGTAATAATAATCGCGATTATATTCTTTATTGTCCATATCTTATTAGGTGATTTAAAGATCGCTATAGTCTATTGCGGTTATTATAAATAAATGAAAAAAAAGGTAAATTAAGGGTGTGATTTTTTGTAGCTAAAATTTATCAATTTAAACGACAATTATTAAATCCAATTCATAACGTTAGCTATTTAATTCCAAACGAATCAAATCAATAACTTTGTGCAAGAAAGATTAAATTTTGTGAATGACAGTGTGACTTTAAAGATGATTGAGAAAATGGATATTGATATATTTAGATAAAAATAATTATTTTTTTTTAAGAAATTTAAAGATGATCGAGAAAATAAATATCGAAATATTCAAGTAAAAGAATTGCTTTTTGCATAAGTTTAAAGATGATCAAGAAAATGAATATCGAAATATTCAGATAAAATGAGACTTACTTCAAGCTTCCCTATAATATATATAAAGATCTTGAAATGGAAAATAATTATTTATTCGTTTGTCAAGCTTATAAAAAAGGACATATAGTTACTTCCTTTTAGGGGCGCTATTATTTTATTGAACATTATAAGTATTTGTTGAAAAATAATGTGTATCAATATGGTTACTAAATATTACACAAAATTTAAAAAGAGCCAAACAAATGTACAGATTGTTTACCAAATGAAGGACATAGATATAAAAATAAAGGAAGACAACATGCCAATGTGAAGTGAAACTTAGGGGAATTTTATCTATTAATAATGCCAATAATTTGAACATTGCAATAATTATTTGTAGTGGATCTGAAGTACATGTAACATGTATCGTAACATCATGGAGTAAGTACGAAAAGGACAACATATGTATGGTAGTCCCTATAAAGCCGTAAAGTCTTTCATATTTTTCGAAATTCACCTTATTTTTACGTATATTATATATAATAAATCATGGAGCAAGTAAGAAAAAAGACAACATATATATGATGGGGTCTCTATATGTACGATAGATTTATCGAAAATCTTTCATACAAAGTTATATTTCAGAAAGTTAAAGCGTGATAAGAATTTTTTTTATATTTTTCAAGATCCACCTTATTTCAATTAGTCGCTATAATTATCAATAATAAGTAAGCATTACTTTTTCTATAGTTAGTTTATATCCCAAGAAAGAAAAATGTAATTACTTTAATTTGATTGTATTACCTAGGAAATAATTGGCTATATATTTAAAAAAGAATAAAGAATAAATTAGTTGCGCTTCATTTCATTGGTCATCTCATACCAATTGTGTTGATTTATTAGGTTAATTAAGTTATATATGCATATATATATTGGAGGGGGAAAAAAGATGGTCATTTACGTTGTTGTATTTTTTTAATAAAAAGTTTTCTTTTGTTATATTTAAGTCCAATTAAGTAACATATAATAATATTACACGCAAGAGTTATTAGTTTCTAACTTCTAATACAAGCCATAATTTAAGTTTGTGATACAATGAAGAAAAATAACTTATTACCAAGAATTGTAAAGTTTTTTAAATCTTAATCAGTGATCTCGATTTGTTCAAGATATGTATTTGTCCTTACTTAAAAATATTTTTAGGATTAATTACGAAAATTTCACCTTTTAATTTACTTATTATCATTATTCCCTATAAGTTTTATAATTTTTCAAAATTCCCCATTTTCGCGCATCACTTTAATGTATCTGGCGCATCACATTAATGTATTTCGCGCATCAGATTAGTGTATCATGTATAAACTTTCTCGCACATCAGATTAGTGTATTTCACGCATCAAATTAATGTATCTCGCCCATCATATTAGTGTATCATGTATCAAATGTACCTCGCGCATCAGATTAGTGTATCTCGTGCATCAGATTAGCGTATCTCACGAATCAAATTAATGTATCTCGCGTATTAGATTAATGATTCAGCGCTTATATTACTGTATACATTTTGAGAAATTTTTGTAATTATAAATTTTTAAGCGATAGATTATAATTTTACGTTAAAAATATATGATTTCTGTAATTTGCCAATATTTTACCCCAAAGTGAATATTCCATCTTGGATCTATCTTGTCCATTAACACCATCTTATATCAGCCCATAAGTGAGGACTGGTAGCCCATATAGATATTGCCCAAACTCGAAAAAGCGAAGGCCCGATCCACCCAAATTTAACTTGTGTCTGACTTTTAAATTTATCGGTGTAAGTATCGACGTTGAAATAACTTCAAATATACCATGCCTATGATAAATTTGACAAAATTTAACTTTACATGCAATGTCTAAAATTTCTCTAGTTCATGCATTTATGTTTGAACTGCGTGCACATATATTTGGATGAAATCCAAATAAAAATAGTTGATGTCAGGAAAAATTGATTGATCTCTAGTCGTTCAAAAATAATTAAAGTCCAATTATTTTTATTTAAACTTTAAACAAAATAATGTGAACTTAACTCATATGTACTTCAGTCATTTTATCTAAAATTTAATTGATATAGTCAAATTTTAAGAGCTGTATATGTGAACTTTCACATAATGCAAACATACAAATTATATTTGTATGCTAAAGCTATAGTTTGCTTGATTGCGTTTCATAGCAAACATAAATATGTATATTTCGCTATACATATACAAAAGAAAACAGTTATATAATTTCACTATACATATACAAAAGAAAGCAGTTGTATAATCTGATTTGATATATATATATACAAAAGATTAATTGTATAATATGTGTTTGCTATTATATACAATTATGTGAAGTTTAATTAGGAATGTCAAAATAGACTGGCCTTTTGAAATTTTTGAAACCTAAAATTAACTTAATGTTCACATTATAATTAGGTCAACTTTCACATATAGCAAACATAAAATTCATATTTGTATGTTATAGCAAAGTTTGCATAATTGCACTCCATAGCAAACGTATAAATGTATAATACGCTATACATATACAATTGAAGCGAATTGTATAAAAAGAAGTGTTTAAGACGAGAAAGAGAGAGAGATTTGGGCAGAGAATTGTATATAAATAAAGTATATAAAACGAATTGTATAATTATAAGTATATAAAACGATTATCTACAATTTGAATTTGTATAAAATGAGAAAGAGAGAAAGGCAAAAGAGACATGGGCAGAGAATATACAATTTAATCGAATTGTATAAAATGAGAAAGAGATAAATTATATACAATTTGAATTTGTATAAAGCGAGAAAGTCAAAAGAAATTAGGCAGGGGGAGTATTTTTATTATATAATTATAAGTGTATATGACGAAAATATATGTATTTTGCACCTGTATATACAATTTTCTCTCATTTTATACAAAAAGAAACACAATTTATACATTTCATTTTTGTTTGTATAAGCGAGAGAGACGAGGTGGCGAGCGAGATTAGGGAGAGTGGCGAGCGAGATCAGAAAGAGGGGAGAGAGGGGAACAAATTATATGTATTTATACAATTTCCTTTGCTTTATACAAATAGAAATAAATTTTATACACTTGTGTTTGTATAAAAGTGAAAGGAAGCGAGCGAGAGAGGAGAGTGGCGAGCGAGAGTTTGAGGGAGAGAGGTGACTGACAAACAGTTTGTTACGGGACACAATTAAATCAAAGGATGGTTATAGCAATTAATTTGATTTATTAGTTTGTTATTATATACAATTTTCCCATTAATAATTATAGGGATAATTGTATATAATAGCAAACTAATAACCTAAAATAAATGGAGTAGCTAGGTTTTGATTTAATTGTGCTCCATAGCAAACGTTTGCCAAAATTTGTCAGTTCCCTCTCTCCCAAATATCTCGCTCGCCACTCTCTTCCAATCTCTAGCTCGCTTCCTCACTTTTTGTACAAACACAAGTGTATAAAAATTGTTTCTATTTGTATGAAGCAGAGAAAATTGTATAAATACATATATTTTTGTTGCCCTCTCTCCCCTCTTTCAGATCTCGTTCGTCACTCTCCCAAATCTCGCTCGCCACCCTCGCCTTTCTCACTTATACAAACAGAAACGAATGTATAAATTGCATTTCTGTTTGTATAAAGCGTGAGAGAATTGTATATACACATGCAAGTACATATATTTTCGTCCTATACACTTATAATTATACAATAAAAATACTCCCGTGCCCAGTTTCTTTTGCCTTTCTCTCTTTCTCGTTTTATACAAATTTCAAATTGTATCTAATTTCTCTCTTTCTCGTTTTATACATTTCGATTCAATTGTATATTTCCTGCCAAGTCTCTTTTGTCTTTCTCTCTTTCTCATTTTATACAAATTCAGATTGTATATAATCATTCTATACACTTATAATCATACAATTCGTTTTATACACTTTGTTTTTATACAGTTCTCTGTCAAGTGTCTTTCTCTTTCTCGTTTTTATACACTTCGTTTTATACAATTTGCTTCAACTGTATATGTATAGCGAATTATACAGTTTCTATGTTTGCTATGGAGCGCAATTATGCAAACTTTGATATAGCATACAAATATGAACTTTTTATTTGCTATATGTGAAAGTTGCACATAATTATATGGGTCCTTGTCAATGCCCTGGGCCTGAAACTATGGCTTATATTATGGGCTATATATCCAAAACACTTGAGAGCTCACAGCCATCAATTATGACCCGGGGAATCAGCCTAAGAAAATATGACTCGTTACGTTTAAATTCTTATTATAACAATTTTTTTAAAAATGGAAGAAGTACTATTAAATATAGGGAGAAAATCCCCTGATATTTAAATTTGATTTCCGAACTTATAATGGTCTCAAAAATCCATAACAAGACTATTCAAAGTATTGGATTAGATTAACTGTGGACCATTCAAACTTGTTTATAAACAATTCACACCACTATAAATAATAATAATATATTCAATTTCACTTCACAAATAGAGTTTGATAATAATAAGATATACGTAATTTTTAATAATTTCTCGACTCAATAACTGTGCTTCTTGAATTACATAAAAGCTATCGCTATATCTACTTACTTTGTTTCTTACAACATAAAATTAAATGGTATAACCTCACACGAAATTAAATCAACAGCTCATTACATTAGTATAATTCTATCCGTTCAAGTCTTCAACAAAATAAATCGTACACAAAAGGGAGTATAATTTTTGTTCCTACTTCAAAATTCTAACAAAGACTGACACTATTTTTGTACCACATGTCTTTATGTTTTCTTTTTAAGATGCAAATTCTTCTTTACATACATAAATACCAAATTAATTTGAGGGGGAAAAAAACAAAGTGAATTTGAATAATACAACCCTAAAAATAAAGAGGAAAGTGGAAATGGTCCAAAGAAGGCACTTTCTCACGTGAAATTTATCATGTGCATCTTATCCCTTTTTTTTATGGATAATCATAATGGACCCATCCTTGCCATTTTGCCTGATCTCACCATCTCCTACAAAATTTATTCCCGTCTCATACGACTGACATTAATTATATGAATTTTTTTTCGTATCTTAATAAATTAATAAAACCAAATTTTACACTCTTGTATTCACAAAATTTGGGTCAACTTATTTGTGAAGTAAACACATTATAATATGATCTAATATCAATTATGAGAAGAATAAAAATTATATTCTTTGCTTTATTCTCACATAGTGAATTGGAAAATGAAAATTGAACAAGAACCTCTTTTTCACAAAAATAATAAACTCAAACATTGTGTATTCAAAGTTTCTTTTTTGTAAGGATTGTTATTCTTGAATGTTGTGAACATCCCATTGGGTAAAAATACAAACTTTTTTCCACAAATCCACAAAGTGTATCAAAGGTTCAAAAACTAAACAAACCATGCATAGTCCTTTTTCTCTTTGTTTTTGGTTTGGTTGGTACAAAGAAAGAAATGAGAATTCAGGATTTAAGTTCTATGAGTTCAACCACTCTGTACTTGCTTCAATACGATTTGATCACCTATGAGATAGAGCCCTCCTTAGCTCTTGAGCCAATAAATTCGGGGCGCTAAGGTGTGGCAAATGTCCTTCGATATTCAACCAATGCACGGTGTTCCTCCCACCAAGGTTGTTCTTTAGATAAGTCGCGACTGAAGCGGGTACAGAGTGGTCCCTTGCTGTCTGAAAAATATGACATGGTACTTTCACAAGACCTAGAACACCCCTCATATCACTATTAAACACTGTCCTTGACACAAACAATGTTATGTCTGGTCTCATATTGAACAATGTCCTACTGAATTCTCGTACAGCCGCCGGAACGTCGGCTCCGACGGCTAACGGGGCAAAACCATTGACCCATGCTTCATAATTTGCCTCCATTGCTGAAAATACTTTCTCTATTTCTCCAAGTTCAAATCCACCATGGTAGTCTTCATCATTCAAGACTCTAAATTGGTGTACAACATTATTTTATTAAAGATTTGGTGGAGATAAAAAGATTATTTTTTTTGAAAAAAAAGTTTTAAGATAAGGATTCTGATAACATGAAATGTCAATTGATTGATCTTAACATTCCTAAGCAAATAAATTCATGAATTTTGTCAAACATAAACTTAGGATAAGATAAGTTAGTTTGACAAAAGTGCTCTTATCTTTATGGGGAATTGAGAAAAAGTAAAAGAAAATAAATAAACAAAAGGACCACGTTAAATATTCCTATTTCATGAGTAGGGCAGCCAAACTCAATGTTATATGTATAATAATCTATGTATAGAAACTCAAAATTATTTATACATACATACAAACAATAATAACATAGTCCATATAATATGCAAGTGAAGTCGAAAGAAAGTAAGATGTAGTTGGTCCTATAATGATATTACAGATGTATATAAATAATAATAATATATTTAACATAATATGCAAGTAAAATTTAAAAAAATTAGAATATAAATCGATTATACCATACTTTATGGGGTAAGAGATTTTGGTTCCTATAACGATATCATACATACATATGTCATATAATAAGAAGAGAATTTTTTTTTAATATATCCTCAGACTTCTTTAAAAGAAATATATTCTCAAACAACGCTTCAACTCCCCAAAATTAGATTACATAAATAAGCTATTTTGAAATATCGTGTGGACTAAATTAGCCACATTAAACCTTTTAATTTGAATACATGTGTGATGTGTTCATTGATTTGGCTTATACATCATATATAGTTTTATACTCTCTCCGTTTTACAAAGAATGATTTAATTTGACTTGGCACAGAGTTTAAGAAAATAAAAAAGACTTTTGATGATGTGGTTCTAAATTAAAGTTATTTCAAATATATAAAATTATCCTTTAATTATGTGGTCTTAAATATGCCACGTGGAAAGTTATTACCAAAAAAAAAATTATTCTTTTTGAAGTATACTAAAAAGAAAAGAAGGTAATTCTTTTTTAAACGGAATGAATATTATTTTTTTTAAAAATCCCCATTTTCTACAAATTTTCAATAATTATAGTGTACCTTCGAATTCGATAAAATTGAAACAATACAGAGAAAGATCAATATGATCCTTTCACAAGGATGTCACACATAAATTGAAAATGGTCCAAATTTTAAATAGAAGAAAAAAAAGTTCAATAGTAGTAGCAGCTTTTTTTCTTTTTCTAATTTATGTGTCATTTTTTGCTCATCAAAATTTTAAATTATACAAAATTTAACTATTTTAATTTTGATTGTCAAATATTGTGAGTTACACAGGTAACTTCACCGGCTAAAATTTACTTTTTCTCGTATAATTTGTAAGCTATTACAAAAAACGAACATAAAATTATTGAAAGATAATAATAAAAAGAAAAAGTTCACCTGGGCGAAGCTCCGATGAGGATGAGTTTAGAGAAGAGTTCAGGGCGGCGAATGGAAGCGAGAATTCCGATCATGGCAGAGACAGAGTGTCCTACATAGGAACAACGATCGATAGCAAGAGCATCGAGAATATGTAGAAGATCATCAACGTAAGGGTCAAGTGTCGTATAACGTCGGAAATCGAAGAAATCAGGATTTACACTGCCGGCACAGACAAGGTCATACAGAACAACACGGTAATCTCGGAGAAAAAAAGGTAAAATTCGATTCCAAGCGGATTGGTCGGTACCGAACCCATGGGCTAAAACCAAAACTCTTTCGCCGGAACCGACGACCCGAACGTTAAGAGCATCTAAAAGGGTCTGACCCATTTCTGTTGTTTTTGGTACCTTTGTTTTATTGGACGAAAAAAAAAATGAAGAATACTAAATTTATTTTATTTTTATTTTTTTTGTTTAAAGGTTGTGTGAATGGGAAAAAGTCATTGGAGGGGTGTGGTACTTATAAAGTTGCCAAAAGACACCTACTTACTTCATCGTTCTTAATTTATAATCTGTTCGTCCATAATTGTTTGTCAGGTATATTAAAAATACATGTCCAAAATTAATTATCAATTTAAATAATCAAGAAATAATTACCATCTTTTTTCAAATTTACCCTTAATGATAGTGTAGTCAATTGAAAAGTTATTTAGACTTTTGATATTTTTGATATAGTAGAGTTATATTAATCAAATTACATTTTGTATTAAATTTTTCTTGAGGAGTGTGCATGAATTTTAATATGACAAACAATTATAGCCGGAGGGAGTATAAGCTATTTTTATTTGATATAGAATTTAAAAAAAACATCTTCTTAATTTAGTTAAGCTAGTTTTGTTTGATATAGAATTTAGAAAATACTTTTTTTTACTATTTTTTTTCTTTTTAGTTATCATGTTATATTTTTTTAGAGTCAGTTTGATTATTTTTAAATCTATCAATTATATTTTAAAATAAAACTTTTGATATTCAAAAACTATAAAAAAAATATATTATAAATTGTTTTTTTTCATAACACTATAATAAAATAAATAAATTTCAAAATGTTAGGCAAAATTTATATTGTTCGCCTCAAAAAGAAACTATTACAACTAACAAGGAACGCAAAGAATAATATTTATGGTCTAAAATATGACAATAAATCATCTCATTCAGAAAAAAATAGTCATTTCAAAGTTAAATATTTTGATATATAGAAATGTACTTTAACATTAATTAAAAAGAAAAGTGAGTGTGTTTTTGAATTGAAGGATTTGGGTTCTTTAATTATCAAAAAAAATAAATCAAATTTGGTACTATATTTTAAAAGTATATTGATTTTATATTTTGTACGTACTTAATATTACATGATAGTAGTTATATTTACTCGTGAAAAGCTCGTAAAACGTTTAAACCGAAAAAACACATTATAGACTATTCATTCTTTTTCCAATTTGTATATATATATATTTTTTTTAAAAATCTTAACAAATTGTATTTTTCCGTATGCTTAATTGTAATGGAGTATAAGGCCCCTTCTTTTAAGGAGGCCTAAATTTGGATGGTATAATATTAGATTACTAAGATAAAATTGTTTATATATATACTAATAGTAAACTATTTATTAAATTTAAATATATCCAAATCATTTATATCTTCAATAAAGTTTTAATATCATTAATTAAGAGTTAATACTTTGTATAAATAGTTTTCAGTACCATTTTATCGAAATTATTATTCACCAATCACCATTATTAATTATTTTTATTATTACAACTATTATTACTTATTAGTCGTTAACCATCTATGTTATCACAGTCATTATCGCTATCAGCTATTATTGTCACCTCCATCAATATATTTATATTCACAATTATCGTCGCCGCCTCCATTAGCACTATCAATCACTATCACCATGGTGATCTCTAATATCAATCACCTCCACTATTATAAAACTAGCATCGTCATCAACTACTACCAACATATCAAATTATTGACAACCACCACACCTTCATTTACTCAGTCCGAAGCCTAAAAGGTATAAAATGTTAACAAAAATTTCAAAACGGTATATAAATTTTTATTTTAACCAAAACGGCAAAATCGCTGCTGGAAAAAGCAAAATCGCTGCAATAATGGCGATTTGCTAATTTTAAATATTAAAAAAATAAAGAAAGAAATCGCTGCCATTGCAGCGATTTCCAATATAAATTTTTTAAATTTTTTTTTTCAATGCAGCGATTTAACTTAAATATTTTTCTTTTTAAAATTATTTATTTGAAATTAAAAAAAAAATTAAAGCACATCGTTGTCTAGGCAGCAATTTGTGTAAAAAATTTTTTAGTTATTTTTTAAATTAAATTGGCAGCGATTTTAAAGATTTTTTTTTTAAAATTTCAAATAAATCGCTTCTGTTGGATGCGATTTACTAAGAATTTTAAAAAAAAAAAAAAAATTATTTAAATTGCTGCCTTGACAGCGATTTAATTTTAAAAAAATGACAGGCAGCGATTTGCTTTAAATATATATATTTTTTAAAATTTCAAATAAATAATTTAAGTTAAATCGCTTTCTAGGCAGCAATTTTTTAAAAAAAATTGATATTAGAAATCGCTGCCATTGCAGCGATTTCTTTAAAAAAAAATTAAAAATATTTAAAATTAGCAAATCGTTGCTATTGCATCGATTTTACTTTTTCCAACGAGCAAAATTTCAGCGACCAAAATCGCTGGTAGATTGGTTAAAATAAAAATTTATACATTATTTTAAAATTTTCATTAACATTTTATACCCTTTAGGCTCCGGACTCTTCTTTTACTCCTATCATTGACATTTGACATTAACAACTACTAGTTAATTATCATCCACCAAACCTGAAACAAATTAAATAAGGCGTAAAGCTACTCAATTTTGATAAACATAAAAGAATGGAAGTGTCAAACGTATTTCCTAAATTAAAACATTATTTTAGACAAATTCCAAACATATATAATAACTATTTTTGTCAAAGTTGTTTGTTTTTGTTCTATCGTGTGACATATTTTAAGTGGACGTCCATAATTTATTGTACTTGTATAAACTCAAATGTCAGAAGATTTGTCTATTGGCTACAAATTAATCTAGTGTACCTTCGTGTATTTGGACAAAACATTATCTATATTAGATTTTCGAAATCTAAACCTTGACAAATACAATAAGTCAAAAAAATTGTCTTTTCCTAAAGGGACAGTTCAACTGTTACTTTCTTAATTGGTTCATAATGAAATATCCTATGAATTTTATTTTATTTTGTACCAAAAACTATTTCAAGGGGATAAGAAAAAAGGTACCTTAACATGTTAAAAGGAAAAAATTGAGGAAAATTTAAATTGAATATGGTAATTATGTCGATTCAAGTGGATATTTGAATTTCGTATTCGACTCTAACATATTCAATATCTCATTACCATATTCATTTGACAACTAAAAGATAGAGTTCAGAATTTATATTTGTCAATGATAGTTCACAAATAAACAATTGTCAGAGTGGCATCAAATCTCACATTAGTTGAATAATGAATTCATTTTCTCATTAGCTAACTTTTTAAGTTGAGTTAGACTAAGATTCAGATATTTATATGGTATCAAAGTCAAATTCATTCCAGTTTGGCCTCCTCGGCCTCGCTCTTGTTGGGATTGGGTGTGAAGGTGTGTAAGAGTGAGTCGGAGCCCCATATTGACAACAGAATAGACTCGTACTCTGCTTATATGAACTAAGCATTTATTCCCTCATAAGCTATATTTCAAAGTTAAGTTATATTCATATGTTATATCTTTATCATATATACAATATTTCCTCATCATAGTGCAAAAAATATTTATTAAATAAAGATTACTTAATAAATTATATCTTATATTTTTTGAATGGACATATATCGTTAAAATGGGACGGAAAAGGTAATGTACAAAAGATAAAAAGCCAAAACACTTTAATGAGTTTGTGAATTGTGAGTCATTGATGGAGATGATATTGCATAAAGACCACGAGGGTGTGTGCTGTCATTTATGAATAACCAACTTCCTCATAAATTTGCATTTGTATTCACTCTTTATATCACCAAACATATATACATGTCATTAATATTGTTTTTCCAAAATAAATTAATATGCACATATATAGTTGGACTAAAAGGACAGTGGTGATCAAAGGGACCCAAGAGAATACTTATCTAAAAAAAAAAAATAAAAAAAAAAAAATCTAGTATCTTCATTAATTGATGAAATCTACCACTCAAAACTAGTCATATCAAGGACTTAATCAACACAAAACTTGGCCTCACAAGTCAGAAAGCATTCATGTCAATTTCTAGCTAGTACTAGGCTTTTTTCTTCTTATTGTTTCTTTTATTTGTTTATAATATCACGCGGTACGAATTTTTTAATTAATTTAAATTTACATTATATAAGATTAAGACGAATCTGATATTTCTGTTAAGGGTGAAAGAATAGTATATCCATTCTATTAGACAGCTAATTATTTTGTTTATTTATTGACATGATACAAAAACATGTCATTTAATTTGATCTTAACTTACATTTATATCCTTCAATTTTAGGTGTGCATAACTAGACCCTTAAACGTATATATAAAGTTGAACAAGTAGACACACATAAGTCATACGTGACACAATACATGTAGGACATAAATAAGATGTCACGCAGGACGTATGTGTCTATTAGTTCAATATTATATAAATTGAAGTGTCTACTTGTGTTTATTCAAAATTGAAGGATATCCCTTGATGCCCCTCGGCCAAGGATGGATCCGCCCCTGAATGAGATAGATTTTAAGGGGATTTCTTTCAATTAATTTGAAGTACATTATATTCGTCCTCTCTAATAATAATATCATTCTCTTTGGATATAAGTACATATAACTTTCAAAATTTACCTAGATATCACGCATATACACCAACTCTTAAAAATTTAATATCGTCCTTATTAAAATTTAATTAATCAGTATCATCCTAAATACGTAGAATTCGCCTAAACTCAGTTTTATGTTAAAATCTACCCCAATATCATCGTCCAATGCGGCAACAAGAACAAAAAAAAAATGGACCATAGAGTATATTCTCATTTCTTCTTTTAAAGGGGCCTATAGTATAATTTGAAGGCTACCTCCAATATAATCTATAGTGAAAATTACTAAAGTTTGAATCAGATTCTTATAATTATATTTTATGAGTTCCAGCTGATCTCTTTATGATGAGAATATATATATACCTTCATGTCCAAAATAATATAAACATCAGTCATATATACATCTAAATTGCTCCTCTTTTAGCCTTTTTTAGCCTTGAGATTTTGTCACTTCTCACAATTTGATCAAACTGTCCCTTTTTTTTTGAATAAAATAAGCTTTTTTTTTTAATACGGTATTACTTTCCAGCTACTTTATTCTTATAAATTATAGACTTGTACATCATGTATGAATAAGTGCGAGATAGATATTTAGTAAGCATAATATATAAATATCTTATTTAATTTAATCTCAATAAATATCTATGTGCTTCAACTTCATTAAGTGTGCAGAAATAGATATATGCTATATATAACATCTTATGTGCTTTCTACGTGTATTCATAATAAGTTGTTCTACCTATTTATTGGAAAATATTAGAGATGGTAATTAATGAACATTTAACCACCAATCAAGTACATCATTGTTATTAATTGGAAAATATTAGAGATGGTAATTAATGGAACATTTAACCACCAATCAAGTACATCATTGTTATTAATAGTAAAATACATAATATTGTTTAATATTGGATATATATATTGGACAATTATCTCAAAGTAGATTTCCATCATTAAACAAGTGCAAATAGTATAAAGTAGCTTCCTACTCTTAAAATACAATAAACCACTCGAAAATCTTCAAATTTGCACTCTAATTGAGTATTAAAGGATTTATTTTGTATTCTTTCACACAAACTAAAAACACAAAAAGGGAAAGGTAAGAGTACATATATAAAGGCTCGTTTGTACGAATGGGTCAGGAATAAATCAATTTTAGGATTAGTTTTTTTTAATCCCAAGATTTAATCCGTTGGCGCTACAACCTATCCTACTCTGTAATAGCCTACAAATAACACATCAGGGGATGTAATATGTAAGTCTTATGCGATCTGCTCAACTTCAAAGACATTAATGGAAGATTAATTTGGGGTCATCCGTATGTCAACACCCGTCCAAACCAGCTGAGTAATTTTGAATAACTTTATTTATTTAAGATAATATCGCATGATAACTTTATCACTTTAAACTTTGTTATTTTCAAGATTACAATGTTATTTTATCTCATCTAAAAATTAAAATAACGATTTTATAATAACTAATTTTAAAATAATTTGTTCTTGATCAAACGACATAGGTTGAATGGGAGTAGTTGGCAAGGGACCATTTCATGTTAGAGTGGTGTTATCTATTTCTTCATATGTTTGGTTGTGAATTGTTATGCCACGTGTCCCTTATCTACTCTCACTAAATTGCACGAGTTTTTATCTTTTCGTTGTTAGCTTATACCGTAAGCCATTGCATCACCTCCCCTTAGTTACGCTTATATCATCGCCAATATATTTTCGTCGTATCAATAAATATTGTGATGAAGTAATAAAATATTTTTTTATTAGAGATTTCAAATACAAAGTTTTCTTTGTTTGAAAATAC
Organism: Solanum lycopersicoides; assembly: GCA_022817965.1. NCBI lineage: Eukaryota > Viridiplantae > Streptophyta > Magnoliopsida > Solanales > Solanaceae > Solanum > Solanum lycopersicoides. The sequence goes on from JAJJBR010000320.1 coordinate 37,805, forward strand.
TTAATTAATTACCTTTACTATGAGATATTTGCAACATAAATATTCTAAATTTAATTAGACTTTGTATATTATATAAAAACAAAAAAGGAAGTTATATCCACCATAAAATTGAAACTATATATAGAGAGGGATTAATAAATTACCATATATATATTGCGCTTCAAAGTTACTAATTTCAAAAAATATATATCTGGTGCCACTTTGAATTTAATTACATATATTATAAAACGTATTTCTTTTATATATCATATCGATATGAAAAAATATTATACTGTAATTTATAATAATTTTTTTGTATAACTTTAAAATATTTAAATTTTTTATTTTGATATGTTAATTTAATTTGAACTATTTTAACTCAATTAATTTAATTAATTCTCTAGAAACAAATTATGTATTTCGGACTAAAAGAGTACTTAAAAGCTCGTAAATTATTATTATCAGCTTTCAATAATTGCCGTCACATCGACCCCTAAATTGAGTGTATTTATTTATTTATTATGATTTTTTTAATATATTTAATTTCCTTTTTAACCTTTAGTTTCTAGTTTATCTTTTATATCCTAGTATGGAAAGTATAGATACAAAAAGCAAAAACATCATATCATAATTAATATAATTATCCAAAAGTTGAATGTTTTCTTTAGTGGCATGCGCGCAAGTTATCTTAATTCATGAGTGCATTGAGTGGGTTCTCCTCTAATTACTTTATTATTATATTAAAAATAATATGTCACAAATCACAATATGCTAATTAATAATACATATATATTTGATATATATACATACATGAACTGGATAAGGTGGAAGCTGACTTAACATGGGATATTAGATATGATTACAATAAGAATAATAATAATAACAACAACAATAACATATCTTTCGATCTTGTGTGGATTGTGTACGCATGTTTTTTACTTTTTATTTTAGAAAAGTAAGAAAAATTATTTATAATAGACTCTCAATTCAACTAATACATATCAGGATAGATGTATCAAAATTATAATAGAAAAAAAGTTTTATTAGTAGGCGTTTGGTCATGCGATACCATATCAACTATATGGTATTGTGAGATGGAATCAACGTTTGAACATGTCATTTTACGCTGATTTCATCTCATGATTCTGTATCTTGAGATGTGATACCATATTCTTCAAAAATCATGATATGGAATCACATGGTGATACCATATCATGATTTGAGATGTTTTAATATAAAAATTGATCCACGAGTTTATATTATGTTAAACAACCCCACATTTATAACTACTAACCATTTATTTTCACATGTAAATAAAAGTTGTGATCACATCGACACATTTTTAAATTTATTATTCTTACCGACATAAAATTTATTATTCTCACTAACATATAGTAGTTATTTTAACTCACACTTCACGATTGTTGAGTAATAAAATCTTGAAGAGCCCGTGAAATGTGTTTTATTTTTACTCAAATATATTGATGAAACAATTACTTAAGTGGACAACAAATAAATTTGTCATAATTTATTATATGATTTTATGATTTTATGATTTTTTGTTGATTTGATAATATCAAATAAATAATTGGACTATTTTGAAAAATTTAGAACTTATGAAAGTTTTATGTTTATAAGAAAATAAACAACACCAAAATTTTATATCGCATGTCTAAACAAAGCTTAAATTTCATCTCATGATATCATATCGCATGGCCAAATTGACCCTTAGTGCGTCTAATTAATTGATGATGTAAAATAAATTACAGTGCTATGTAAACATAGATTTAGGGGACTTCCCATTAAAATTGGCTCTTTATTTGTTAAGGGACTTTCAATGAAAAGTTAATCTCAAATATTTTCGATGAGCCCATTTTGTTGAAACTTCATTTTTTTGAAGTGTTAAAGGAGTTGTTTGGTGACTGGTTAACTAGAAAGTGAAATATTGGTCATATATTAAACAAACATTTTTAGTACAATATTTATCAGCATTTTAGTTGTTTTGTGTATAATTCTATCATATTAAGTACGATGTTTAATTATTAGTATAAAATAGATTACGCATAACTAAAACACATAAATTATTGAATATACATAAGAAATAACTAGCTCTTACATAAATAATTAAGTTTTATAATATAAATAACGATATAACTTTAACTAGCAACAAATAACTCGTCAAATTATGCTTTACCTAGAATAGTTGATTTAATGGTTGAGGGAAATATGCTCCATGCGCAAAGCTTATCACCACATCCATCAATAGAAGTAAGCCAATTAGTCAAGGGATTCAATCATAAGATGTTGTACCCTTCGTGCAACAAAAACAAGTTTTAGCGATAATAAATATTAATATTAATAAAAAATGCTAAAAAATTTATCAACATTAATTAAGTGGCATTAGAATCAATGTCGCTAAAGATTTTAGGAACACATACAAAAAGTGATAATTACCGCTAAAAATACACATTTAGCAATAATTAAGAATAAATTATCACTAATGATCATTTTTTTTATAGTACCTCCTGCATGAGGAATAATTGAATTTTGAAATTGTGAATAATGAAATGGAACTCATGCATAAATTTCTATATTCACCAACCAAGTTGTCTTCCTTTCTTTCTCATTCGATGGTTGATACCTGCATTAAAATTCAATTAAATTTGATCAATTCGTGTACTGTATAACTTATTTTGCGGGGATAACAGTACTCATAATACGAATTATTTCATGTTCAAAAGCTTGAATTTGAGACCTTCATTTCCAACAACCTTTGTTCAATAATATTCTTTGTCTTTTTAAAGTACTACTTATGCTTGCCATATTAACTTGTGCTTTCTAGCATATTGACTGACATAACGAACATTTGATGCTAATTACTCATAATTTGAATGGAGAACAAAATCAAGATATGCTAATCTTTTAAGAAAGTAAATTAAATAATATGAGTAATTAATACTAGAGTTTATATATAACATCCTAACGGATCGTTTGGTTACAGGGATAAATAAGAATATTTCATCGGATTAATCTCACTTTTTATATGGTATAAACGAATCCATTATTTATACTAAAACATGTTTTGGATTAAACTAATATAAAACCAAAATAACTCTAGTTAGTAAAAACAAATATGTAATAAAATAATTTCATAGAATATCCTGAGCACATACATGAATATTTGATACATGCATAGCAGAAAACAACTTTGTATGATTCAAAAAAATAAAATTCAGACGAATCTAGTCCTAATCCGAATTGGAGTGCTTAAGAGACAATTAGTGGTGGAAAATAATGTACTTATTAATTAATTACTAATTAAATTGAATAGTCAAATGACAAGAAATTTAGAAATAATCATAGAGGTAATAATTGTTTCTAAAAGGCAAATGGATTTGATTAAATTAGTCAATGCACGCGTGATTTTATAATTTACATCAATCCACTCCCATTATTTGGCATTATTTCTAGGGACATATATTTTTATATGAGAGAATTATAGTTTTATTTATAGTTCTAAAAAATAATATTACGAAAGGTAAATTTAAAGTTTCAATATGTACAAAATTATATTATATTTAATAATAGGTATGTAAAGTCAAATCTTATTATAATAGTAATGTTTATCTGTAAGCTTCATGAATGTAATAGTGATGTGAATCTCAAAAAACACTCTTTACGTTAATTGATATTAATTTATTAATATAATAATATTTCTATAAAATAATAAGATTTTGTAATTATAAATATATTAATTTAGAGAGGTTTTACTGTAAATTATTCTTTGTTGCCAAATGAATGATGGAGAAATTACATAAATTGATACATTTTAATAAATAATTATTGTTGATTTTAGCAATATTTTTTATTTATTATCATTTATTACAACACTATGTTAAATCTGCAATATGTATTAAAAGTGAATTATGTATACAATATATATGAATTATAATTATTTTTAAAAAATATATTATGTTTGTTTGGTAAAATCTGACACATTGTATGATAAGTGTATTAAAATGTATGATAAATGAATTACCTATCATTAAAATTTGTATTAAATGTGAATAAAAAATTATTCTTTGTAATATGAATTAAAATTATATTATAAATAAATTAAAATTAATCAAGTAAAAAAGAAATATTATTGCGATAAATAGTAAATATTTTTTATTATAGTATATTTATGTAAGTTTCCCCCAAATGATTGAACCACACTGCATGAATTGCAGCAAACCCCAAAATGGGCTTTAAGACGTAGGCCTATTTGTTGTTATTGAACACCTAACTGGGCTCTAAGATGTAGGCCCAGCTTATGTTGAGTCTTAGAAAAAATACGGCCCAGCAATTTTGGGCTTGTGGTTGCATATTGGGCCTTATTCATCTCTCCATGAAGCACAAAAAGGATGGGAAAATTAAGCAACAAAGCAAATTTATACTATTTAATTACTTATCATAAATATAGTTTGCTATATTTACCATTCAATATTATTATTATACATTAATTAGGTGGGCTGACTTTGAGTTTGTATAATTAGTCACGTTTGTATTAGCATTATTCGCCAGAATATACAATTACATATGTACAATATACGATTATTTAACTTATATACATATACAATTCACCTCTCTCTCACTCGCCTCTCTCCACCCTCTCCCAATCTCGCTTTTCCTATATACAAATGTATATGTATAACATACAATTATATACATATATAATTCATCTCTCTCCCACTCTCTGCCCTCTCTCTCTCGCCTCTTTCCTCCTCTCCCACTCTCGCTAGCCATATATACAAATACATATGTATAATATATAATTATCTAACCGATATACATATACAATTCACATTTCTCCTACTCTTTCACCCTCTCTCTCGCTTCTCTTCTCTTTCTCCCAGTCTCGCTCGCCTCTCTCCTTCATATAACATGTAGCTACGAATTGTAATTATCAAACTATAACTATGGAGAATAATTAGACTATTTTTAAGTGGCTATATGTGAAAATTTCCCAATTTATCATGTTTCTTTAAGCAAATTACATATCTTTGTTTGTTTCATTTTGAGTTTATTGAGTTAAAGAAAGTAAAGAATTTTCTTGAATTATTTGGTCTAAAACTAAGATATGAAGAATGTATCAAAATGATCTTTAATCATGTTTTGTTTAACATGTTATGTGGAAAGTTAAAATTAAAGACTTGTCGAAAAAGGAAAAAAACTTTCTTTTTCAAACAGACTAAAACTAGAGGTAAAAGAAACAAATTAAAACGGAGATTATTAATTCAAAAATGTTTCCCTTCATACCAAAAACACCAGCTACAATTTTAAATATTTGACGATGATAATCATTCAAGAATGTTCCTTTTTCTCTATTTTGAAATGAAACTTCAATCTTGTTATGTTTTCATAATGTTTTCGTAGGATCATAAATAAGCGAGTGGAATTAAATTTAAAAATATTAAAGTAAACTGAGTTAATAAATAAACAATTCATTAATCCATTTAAATGTGATCTTATTTTTCCATTTTCCCTTGAACATTATGAATCAAAATTAATATTTTAAATACACAAAGAAACAAGAAACTTATGGGTGGCCAACGTATATGTCGTCCACTCTGTCAACATGTGCTAAGATAATGTATTTAACTTGGGAAAATCAAGTATCCAATAATCTTTTTTTTGTTTGTTTTTAACATGCATCCAATCAGATCTACAATAACAACATAGTATCAATAATTTAAAATAAAATATACGTAAATTTTATCTCTATATTTATAAATTTTTAATAGATTCTCGACGATCATTCAATCAAATCTATTAAAACAATAAAAATACGTTTTCATACTATGTATTCATAACAAAAAAATAAAATCATAAAATATGTAACAATATTACCTACTATGATTTAATTATAGGCAAGTGCAATCGAAATATCTTAAAATAATAAATTATATCAGTAATTTGGAAGCATATAGTGATAATGACAATTATACATAAGTTATAGTGGGATTCTGACAATTAAATAAATTAATTCATGTCTTATCGTGCTAATGTCGTTACGTTTTTGTTCCCTGTATTCTCGTGCCACATGTATGGTTAATCAAATAAATAAATTCTTAGTTTTTTGGGTTCAATTTATGTAATATATTTTTTATATTTGTCAAAAAATAAAAAATCTTTATTTATATACAGTGGCGGACCTAGGATTTTCGTTGAGGAGGTTCGAAAATAAAAGTATAAACATCTAACTAAAAAAAAAACTGAAACCAAAAAATGTAAAAAATAAAATGCCAATCCAGGGATTCAAACCCTGGACGTCACGCATAACTATGAGCTCAGCTATCACTGGGCTATCTCATCCATTTCTAATTTAGGGTGTTCAAAATGTATATATCAATACAATTTCAGAAAATTCACCTTAGATATACAGTGTATTTTTTTTATCGAGGGTGTTCGGGTGAACACCCTGGACAGCACGTGGGTCCGCCCCTGTTTGTATACATAACTATATAATTTTATATATAATATTCACTCGTAAATAGTTGGTGTTTAAATATCTCACTAACAAGATGTGAACAGAGAAAGTATATCGTTAATTACACTGTTATAGGCAAGCAATACAAGTGTAAGATGATTTGAAATAGATATTTATCAGTCATAAAAATGGTTAGAAATTAACATTAACTGCAAACGAGCATACCTATTTATTTTCATTAATATATTATCACGACTTGGTTATTTTAATTCTTTTTTTTTTTTTTTGGTTAATACATGACTTGCTCATAAGAGTTATGATATATTTTTGTAAATTAACAACAAAAAGGAAAATTCAATTCCTCATTACCTATTTTTTCGATTAAATTCTACTGTTGACATAAGGTTAATAATAATAGAACTCATAAAATGTTACAATTATTCTACTTCCTTATTAAGTACTCTTTTTCTAAATGCAACTTTATACAAATTTATAATATTATATATGTTAATTCATATTTTCTATTTATGGATTCTGTTTTAATAACTTTAAGCACATTTTTATTCACTTTTCGACTTTATATGAGAAAGAAAAACTTGAAATCGAATAACAAACATGATTAAAGCTACATATATAATTTAATTTAATTTTTAAAATGATATATTCCTAAAAATAAAATAAAATAAAAAATTAAACAAGAGAAGACGATTGAGCGTTCAATAAAGAATTAAACCCAAACTATTATTACTTATATATTAGAACATACCCAAACAATGACTTTTTCTTTTTTTATCATAGTTAAAATGTGCTATACTTTTAAAAAAAGAAAAATATATTACAAAAATAAACATCATATTTACATATACATTTTTAATTTATTCCTATAATTTATAATAATATTAAATTGGATCAATAAAATTATAGACATGAAACGCATAGAATCTAGCGCCATTTTAGTGTTATCACTCTTTCACTTTCCACTCCTCCATTACACTACACCAACAATTTCGGAAACCGCCCATTCCACCAGCTGATCGTGGCGGAGCACACGGCGGAGCACAGATCTACTGTAATATCTCTTCTCTGTTTGTTATCAATTTGTTTTTTTCTTCAAAAGAAACTTCTATTTGACTTGAACAGTACGTTTTCTAGTCAATTAAAGCGAAAAATAGTCACTATCATCAACTGCTTTTTCTAAAGTTGTAATGTAATGCCGTATTAGGTACTACGGAATATATAAACAACGAAAAAGCTAAGTGATTTTTTTTTTGATTGATTCAAGTGTTATTAGAGTAACGATTTTTCTCGATCTGTAAATGAGATTAGCTTAGGATTTCGAAAAAGTCAGCTAAGTTTAAGAGTTATGGAGGATTATATTAAGGATAATTATGGAGAAGTGAAACCGAAGAATTCATCGGAGGAAGCACTTCAGAGATGGAGGAAGCTGTGTTGGCTGGTTAAAAATCCGAAACGTAGGTTCAGATTCACAGCGAACCTGTCGAAACGCTTTGAAGCTCGGGCCATCCAGCGATCCAATCAGGTTAACAATCTTATTCTTCGTTTGCATCACAAGTAGGAATATTTGTGCAATTGTTAGTTACTTTAGTTGACTTTTTCGTCTCATCCCCTTGCTTTACAATTTTGCTCTGCGAAAAAAGTAAATTGGACGGCGATAATTTGCCCGGACAGATATTTTATGTCCCTGTCTTGTGTAACTTCTAGGATCTACAGAGGAATGCTAATTTTTTTCATACTGATACTTTGTTTCGGTGTTTCCATTGAAGCAGCAAAATAGAGCAAAATGAATATAGAGGATTCATAGTTAAAAGTAGTATATATTTATTCAGTTTACTTTTATTTGTCATGTTTTGATTCTCGAGAGTCGATTTTACTAATCCTAGGAGTGAAATTAAATGAGATAATTTAGATATGTGAAAACTATACGGAAAAGACTACAAGTTGAGTGAAAGAGGAAGTATTTAGCTAAAAAGGAGCTATAATGTGGAGTAAAATCCTGAAAATGAAAACGTAGTTTGGAGTGAAGTTCCTTTAATGTGTCTCAAAGAATGTGCTGGTTCTAGTTTCTTGTCTGCATAGAAAATCCTTCCTAAATTCTCCTTAACAAGTTTGGATCACATTTTTCTTCAATTGTCAATCCGTTAAGTTTATACTGAATCATTGAAGTTGGTTATCTCGTGGGTGTAAATTTCTAGCATTTCTAGTATTGCTCTGTTGTGCTCAAGTTATTTTTTTCTCTAAAATAAGGAAAGTAGTATACTGCACTTTGACTCCAGAGAGCTTGTTTCTCTGTTCTTATTTCTGAAAATGGGTATAATCTGCATTTTCGCTAATGTAGGAGAAACTAAGAGTTGCTGTTCTGGTTTCACAAGCTGCACTTAGCTTTATTCAAGGTACATAATTGCGTATTTCAATGACCAGCTTCCAGTATTTAAATTTTCATCTTTAACAGATGTTCAACTGAATGTATTCAGGAGTAAGTTACACTGTCCCGGAGGAAGTGAAAGATGCTGGGTTTCAAATATGTGGTGATGAGTTGGGATCAATAGTCGAGGGACACAATTTGAGGAAGCTAAAAGTTCATGGTGCGGTTGAGGGTATTGCAAAAAAGCTATCAACATCAACCACCGACGGTATTTGTACTTCTGCTGATTCCCTTAGCCGACGAAAAGAAATATATGGGATCAATAAGTTTATTGAGAGCCCACCAAGGGGCTTCTGGATTTTTGTATGGGAAGCTCTTCAAGATACAACACTCATGATACTTGGTGTTTGTGCTTTTGTATCGTTGGTTGTTGGCATAATGACTGAAGGATGGCCAAAGGGTGCACATGATGGACTTGGGATTGTTGCCAGTATCCTGCTGGTTGTATTTGTTACTGCTACAAGCGACTATAGACAGTCTTTACAGTTTAAGGATTTAGATAAAGAGAAGAAAAAGATTACAGTTCAGGTCACTAGAAATGGCTACAGGCAAAAAATATCAATATATGATTTACTTCCTGGTGATATCGTTCATCTTGCTATTGGGGATCAGGTACCAGCTGATGGACTCTTCCTCTCTGGATTTTCATTGTTGATAGACGAATCAAGCTTAACAGGGGAGAGTGAACCCATTAATGTAACTGCTGAAAATCCTTTTCTCCTCTCTGGAACCAAAGTTCGTGATGGCTCGTGTAAAATGCTTATCACTACTGTTGGGATGAGAACCCAGTGGGGTAAACTGATGGCTACTCTTAGTGAAGGAGGAGATGATGAGACCCCATTGCAAGTTAAACTGAATGGAGTGGCAACTATTATTGGTAAAATAGGTCTGTTTTTTGCTGTCATCACATTTGCTGTGTTGGTGCAAGGCTTATATAGCCGCAAACTAGGGGAAGGGTCCCAATGGAACTGGTCTATGGATGATGCCCAAGAAATGCTGGAATACTTTGCCATTGCAGTTACAATTGTTGTGGTTGCTGTTCCTGAGGGACTTCCTTTGGCTGTGACATTGAGTCTAGCATTTGCTATGAAGAAGATGATGAATGATAAGGCACTTGTGCGCCATTTGGCTGCTTGTGAGACAATGGGTTCTGCAACTACCATCTGTAGTGACAAGACTGGGACATTAACGACTAATCATATGACAGTTGTAAAAGCATGCATTTGCGGTAAAATCATAGAAACTGAAAGCTCTAAGGATGGTTCTAATATCTGCTCTGAAGTTTCTAATTCTGCATTGAAAATACTAATCCAGTCTATATTCAATAATACTGGGGGAGAAATAGTAAAGAATGAAGATGGAAAAATTGAAATTCTGGGAACACCGACTGAAACTGCTCTTTTGGAGTTTGGTCTTTTGCTTGGAGGGAATTTCCAGGAAGAGCGTCAATCATCTAGACTTGTAAAGGTTGAGCCATTCAATTCAACGAAGAAGAGAATGGGTGTAGTTATAGAACTTCCTGGAAAAGGTCTCCGTGCACACTGTAAAGGAGCATCTGAAATAATTTTGGCTTCATGTGACAGTTTCCTGAACTCTAGCGGTGAGGTTGTTCCCCTAGATGAAGCTTCAATTAACCATCTGAATGATACAATTGACCTATTTGCTAATGAAGCTCTTCGAACTCTGTGCCTTGCCTACAAGAACATCAGTGATGAGTACCCTGCTGAAACTCCTATCCCCTTTGAGGGATATACCTGCATAGGAATTGTAGGCATTAAAGATCCCGTTCGTCCTGGTGTTAAGGAGTCTGTCGCAATTTGTAGATCAGCTGGAATCACTGTGAGAATGGTCACTGGAGACAACATAAATACTGCTAAGGCTATTGCTAGAGAGTGTGGAATTCTGACTGATGATGGTATTGCGATCGAAGGTCCAGTATTTAGGATGAAGAGTGAGGCCGAGCTGCAAGAAATAATTCCAAAGTTACAGGTGCCTTCAGAAATAATTATTTCACTTTGCTATATGCATATTTTCTTTCCAGGATTGCATTTTCAAGTTGTTGAACTTGGATTGCATTTTCACTTCACCTATCAAATAAAGATATTTTGTTTTATGTTCATGCACAGAAAGTGATGAGATGTTGTATGCATATCTTCTTTCCGGATTTTTGAGTTGTTGATCTTTGATTGCATTTTCACTTCACCTGTCGAATAAAGATATTTTGTTTTTACGTTCACACACAAAAAGTGATGAACTTCTAGTATTTTTTACTTTAATATTTATTTTTATCCCTACTATTATTTCATATAATGTTGGCCTGAGATGAGGTTAGATGGAGAAACATGGCTAGTGAGGATTCATATAGTCAACCCAAACTTGTTTGGGACAAAGGTTCAATTGTTGATGTAGAACAATCCACACAAACGACAACAATTGAACCTTTGTGTGGATTGTTCTACTTTCGTTACTGGATTACCTCATCTCATTTGTTTGTTTGCTGTGCTGATTGGGTACTAGAGAGATATTAATATCTTCTTCATCTATTTGCTTAGGTGATGGCACGTTCTTCTCCAATGGATAAACATACACTAGTGAAACATTTACGTACGACCTTTCAAGAAGTTGTTGCAGTGACTGGAGACGGCACTAATGATGCTCCTGCACTTCATGAAGCAGATATAGGTCTTGCTATGGGCATTGCTGGAACTGAGGTGATATTTAGTTACTGTTGTAGTATAAATTATCTTCTCAAGTGTGGTTTGACAATGGGAACTTGTTGATTTTTCAAGCAATTGCATCCTTGAGAGCACCACCCTCTATTTCAGCTGCAAATTATCCAATGTGAAAAGTATTGGTATCCAGTGCATGTTAATTGAATAAAACATCAGAAATAAGACTGTGAAAGCAATGTTTCTTACCAACTAGTAAATAGCAGATACTTAACCATTTTTTTTCCTTGAAAGGATAATTGTGTATAAAAGAGGATGAGTTTTTTCTGATTTCCTGTAGAATAGCTAGCATAATTTGTTATATTCCACTCCATTTTGAATTGCACTTTCCCTTGATTAATTTTAAGTGATGTATTTCCCATAAAAACTACGTCTGTTGCTGTGCAAAAATTTGATGTAGTATCTTCACGTTAAAAGAAACTTCTTGTAAAATGACTAATTGGTTAACCATGTGTCCATGTCGAGTGTGACATTAGAATGTTTGACAGAAAATATTGACTTGCATCAACATTACTCCAGTTAAACATGTGTGCTAGTAAAAGTAGATTAAACTGGGAAAGTAAAAAAATTGTTTGTCATTGCTAATCCCGGCGTGTTCTCCCAAATACAGACCGTAAATTTTTTGGAGGGAGTTTCTTTATATGATTTGCCTCCACTCTTATTAAGGAGATTAGTTGTGTGTATTTTGGGCCTAGGAAAATGCTGAAATTTTTCTTCTACAGTGAAGCAATTGTGACCATTTTCTGTTCACCACCTATGGTTCCTTCACAAAGAATTTACTTTACAAAAATTAAGAAGTTTTGACATAGCTCTACTTTCTTTTTTCTGCTGCATGCTTATGGATTTCCTCTCTCTTTAGTTCTACGGAGATCATGACCTTTTTCTTCAACAATATTATGTTCCTTCACAAATAATTTACTCTACAACAAAATAAGAAGTTCCATCATGGCTCCACTTTCTTTGATTTGCCAAGGGCTAATGACTTCTCTCCTTTTATATCTTCCTTCTGTAATGCCATAAGCAACTTAGCTTCTCTTGCACTTACTCTCCTATTCAGGATTTTCTCTGTTCTATTTAGGCATTTCATTTGATCTTTGCATTCATGGTCAAAGATTGTAAATTATATTGTATTGATTCAGTTATACAGTACGGTAATGAGTACAGATATGATTATTATTTTGTTAATTATTGATGATGAATATGTATAGCCTCGCAAGTGCTGTTAGAGTGAGTCTTTCCTGAATGACTAACTACTCTCCTGATGTGTATTAGTTTTTCTTCTTTTTAACTATATAAAACTAAATTATTTTTTTTAGTAAGGAATTTTTTTTAATTTGATTTGGCAGTTGTACTGTTAAACAATGAATTTGTTGTTTTAGGATCCTGCTATATAAACTTCTAATATTTCTGGCTTAATAAAACTAAAGAGCTGCTATCCAGCATCACTTAGAGAAGCTGGAAAATTTCATTCATCAACTTGTTTGAACCTCCCATTTTCCTCTCTAAGATTAGTAGTGCCAATACCTAGCATTCCATTCACAATTTGGACTTCGAAGTGAAAGTGATTTTTTTGTCACCTTGCTTTGTGTAGTAGGACACAGATTTTATATGGTTACTTGATGTTAATTTGTTTTCCTGGATTCATCATGTTGTCCGGTTTTTGGTTCCAGGTAGCTAAAGAGAGTGCAGACGTTATAATTTTAGATGATAATTTCTCAACAATTGTGACTGTGGCCAAATGGGGACGCTCAGTTTATGTAAATATTCAAAAGTTTGTTCAATTTCAGCTGACCGTAAATGTGGTTGCCTTGATTGTCAACTTTTCTTCAGCCTGTTTGACAGGTAGCGTATCTTGAGCTAAGAATTACTTTTTATTACCTTGAACATATTTTCCCCTAAAGTTGTAATTTTGAGATGTTCTTCTATACATTTTCAGGTAGTGCTCCACTTACTGCTGTTCAGCTTCTATGGGTCAACATGATCATGGACACACTGGGAGCTCTTGCACTAGCTACTGAACCTCCTAATGATGACTTGATGAAGCGAACACCTGTAGGAAGGAAGGGGAACTTCATTAGCAATGTCATGTGGAGGAACATTTTGGGACAATCTTTTTACCAATTTGTAGTCATATGGTATCTTCAAACTACTGGCAAAGCTCTCTTTCATCTTGATGGATCAGATGCTGACTTGATTCTGAACACAGTCATTTTCAACTCTTTTGTGTTCTGTCAGGTAATTTACCAGTGCCTTTTCAACATATAATCTTCCACTCTTCCTAATGCATTAAAGCATAGCATATTTTATGATTTTTTTAGTTGATTCACACCTTGTAGCTGTTATTTGATATATGTAAAATGAGTTAAAAACACAGATAGATTACTGCAAGTTTACATGAAGCTTTCTCAGTATTGTCATTTTGTTTCCACAATGGAAAAAAAAAACATGTCACTGCCACATTTAAATCAACCGAGGAAGTTGAAAATGCTGGGTCGAACTTCTGCTATTTATAGGACTTTACTAACTCCACTAGTAATACCTAGTATAATCTATTCTTTGTCAAAAAAAAAAGAAAATACCTAGTATAATCTTTGTGTTCTCTTGCAGGTTTTCAATGAGATTAGCTCCAGAGATATGGAAAAGATAAATGTCTTCAAGGGTATATTCGACAACTATGTTTTTGTTGCCGTCCTCAGCTCTACAGCTCTTTTCCAAATCATTATTGTTGAATTCCTGGGTACCTTTGCAAGCACTTCTCCCCTTACATTCCACCAGTGGTTTACAAGTGTTGTAATTGGATTCCTGGGAATGCCGATTGCTGCTGCCATCAAGATGATCCCAGTAGGATCAAGCTGAACTCAACTTGGAGGAAACTAGCGAGTTACAACTGTGGCTTGAACTTCACCCAAAGGCATCGACTCAAATGTTTGCAGCGATGAATCATAAGTGTCAAAGCGCTCAGTGTTGAAGGTGTGGGATATCTTGACATAAATGGGCAGCAAGAGTTGGTCAAGTTGATCAATTTCCAACAGCTTCTCATAATGTTTGGAAGACCGCTCTGAAGATACTGAACTGCTTGGTTCTCCTTAAAAACACCTTAAGGGAAACATTTGTGAAGTATTTCTGAACATGCCATGGTTGTAATTACACCTTGATATGGTACGATGCTGGCTGGTTTTGTTTCATTGCATCATCGTATCAATATTTTGGGAACAATCATATTCCATTTTCTCTTTTTGTTTGCTCTCCATTAACTTATTTCAGCCATTACTAGTTCTTTCAGTCAAATCACTACCTTGTCATTATCGTAACGATTTCATTCAAGTGGTGTTCTTTCTATATCTCTGTCTGAAGTCTGAATGGTGACTATGGCAGCAAGGCCATATGGCCAACTATGTAAGAGCTTGTTTGATTCTGAAATGAGTTATGTATGAATTGTAATGTAGATTTTATTTATGCTGTTTCTACAACAAAAGAAATAGGGTTTTTTATTTATCAGATATCTTTTATGATACACGTATAGTATTTGTCCTGATTAGCTACCAAACGACCTTCAAGTTCTCTCGAGTTATTATTAACACAGAGAGTAGAAGCACACATGTCCAAAGATATTACTAGTACTAACAATGAATCAGTTCAACATATACAACAATCAATGAATCACCTATTCATTCTAGTTATGTGTATTCTTGCTACATCTCTGCAGAAACTTGAAATGAAAAAATTTCTAAAATCAAAAGGAAACACAATTCATATCCCAATTGAATTCAATAAGAACCAAAATCTCCATTCTTCTTGTGTCATTCACATTGATGTTGTAAGCTCCAACTGGATAGTCTGATAATGGTGGCACTGGCACATCATCTATGTTTTCATTCATTTTTGCAGATAATGATAAACAAGTCACTGCTAATAGCCTCACTGCCCAGAGCTGTTCATTCTACAAATTCAACAACAAAAATAAAAAAAATCAGAAAATAACCTAATCAAATGGAAATATAACAATCGATTTTTTCTTACATTTATTATTCGATGAAAAAGAAATCTGTTAACATACATCACTGCTCTGTAAATTGTTCGTCTGCTAAATCGAAATTGTGGCACTGTCTCTATCAAAATTGAAAAAAGGACCAGTCTTTTTATCATAACAACAACAATTCAGGGGGAAATGAGCAGAGTTTTTTTTTTTTGACTGACATGCTCTGTAATTTTATGAAAATTGAGTTCTGATTACCAACTCTGCGAATGTAATGGATTGCATGAGTTCGAATTTCTTTATTCCAATTGTCATTCACAAGTACTTCAACTTCTTGATTATTAAGTCGAACGTCGGTGATTTCTCGGCTGATCAATATCCGTATGTAAGTAAAGACGGTTAAGGAGTGCTTTACCATCAATGTGGAACTTCTCAATGTGAATCCGAATTTAGTCAGACTCAAATTGAGGATCCTATACCTGGTGGGAAGCAAAAAATAAATAAATTAAGTAAAGACAAAATGAGAAAGAAAATATTAAGGTAATGACATGATCACACTAAATCGATCGTTACCTAAAAATGAATCTTTTGTCTTAGCTAACAATGATTATACAAT
>JAJJBR010000321.1:0-61073 GCA_022817965.1 Solanum lycopersicoides
CCTTTACATATTAATTGATTTCATTCTAATATTCATAACATTTTAACTCTAAGTCAAATCACAATATTTACATTGAAGGGTTACTTGTCTATTTAAATTTTTCTTGCATTGGCCGAGGGTTGTGGTTCAAGCCCCACAAACCCAATTTTCGTTTTTTTTTTATTTGTTTCGGTCCATGGAGACTTTGGACCCAAGGTCGAGTCCCCTCAGCCACACTAAAATTCTCCTTTATTTTCATTCCCTTCCATTCGCTTAGGCCGAGAGGTGTGTGTTCAAACCCACAACCTCTTTATTTTATTCTCCCTTTTAAGAGTTGACTGATTGAGTTGACTGTGAGGTTGTGGGGTCGAATCCCCACAGCCTCATTTCATTTATTTTTATCTCCCTCTTCATTCGCATTAGAGGTCGTGGGTTCGATTACCACGCCTCTCATATTTTTATTTTTCCTTTTCTTTGGTCTCTAACCGAGAGGTGGATTCGAATTCCCACCCCTCTCATTTCTTATTCTTTTTTTTCACACTTATTTCCCAACAATGGGACGCGTTCGAATCCCCCTCACCATATAAATTTTTCTTCTTTAATTTGTGGGGGATTTTAAAGGGTGAGGTCTCCGGTTCGACCCTCAATGACCTCACCTATTTTTCTTTATTTTTCTTAACATTCTAAAAACTTAAATTGGCAGAGATATATCAACATAATGCTGTGAAATTTAAGTACTTCTTTACTCATTTTATCTCCATTGTTCGTGAATTTATAGATCAATACATAGTACAATTGGTACATTCTTTAATACATTTTTTTTCATGAATTCTTAACCAAGATGTTTACTCCTCAATTCAGCCACACTTCTGTCACATGAACATCACAATTTATTTCAATTGGCGTACATAAAACAACAAACATAACATTTACAATTTCAAGCCTCTAGGCCGAAACTCAACACATGCCATATATTTTTCTTAATCGAACACACACATTGTTTGTTCTTTTCATAAATTAACGTACATCCAACACATTAACATTCAGACAAAAATCACATAATCCTAAGTCTACAGCATTCATACCAACCTACATTCGTTGGGAGCTAATGACAGGGATATGCAACGGGGAAACAACCTTAGTTTTTGAGCCAATATACTGAGTCTAGGGTCTCTTGGAAAGGGACCAAGAGTAAAAAGACCCATACCTTTGTTTTCTTGCTAAATGTCCAGAAAGCTGCCCAAGAACTTCTCCACAATTCAGTCCACACACCAAAGAACAAGCAAGATTCGTCTAGATATTGACCTTTACCTTTTGTTCTTGAGATTATTTCCTTTGGATTTCTATCTTTCAAGTTCTTGATGAACTTTTGCCTTACTATTGGTTTTTCTTTCTTTTTTTTTCTGATTGTTTTAACACGTTTGGCAGCCATGAAAAGGAGTGAAAGAGAGAAGATGACGTGAAAAGAGAATGGGAGATAGGAGATAGTGGTCTAGTAGAAATAGGACTTGTGGTAGGACTTAGTCAAATTAATAATTAATTAAAATTAATAAAAATCTGATTTCTTTTTCCTAAATCAGCTAATATTAATTATTTATTAAAAATTAAGTTAACAAATTAAAATAAAAGAAAGTTAAATCTTGCTTCTAGTGGGGCT
Source organism: Solanum lycopersicoides (assembly GCA_022817965.1). Lineage (NCBI taxonomy): Eukaryota > Viridiplantae > Streptophyta > Magnoliopsida > Solanales > Solanaceae > Solanum > Solanum lycopersicoides. Next base: position 1,637 of record JAJJBR010000321.1, read on the forward strand.
ACGAACGTGAGTGACCCCATTGCGAAAAATGGGTCAATTCGGGTTGCCCCACCCGAAATGCTTTAAATAAATTAATTAATTTATTAATTAGTTTGTTCCTCAGGGTAATAACAATATTACCCTTGGCTTGGAAAAGACCATTTTACCCTTGGACCCTCAAAACTTAAGATTTCTTCTTTTGAGTCCGGTAAAAACTCTTTCAATTAAATCTTCGTTTTCGCGAGCCTCACATGGTTGGTTCAAACCTTTCGAAGCTCAATTAACTCTCCAAGTTAGTTGGCTTGGTCGTAGTAAGGTGTAGGTCTGGTTCTATGCGTATCAATACTGTGGACATTGGTCTAATCGCAAGCATTCTTGAAAAAACCTAAGTCCTGATCCTATTCATTTTTAGGGTTGTTACAGAACTCGTTTAGGCTATAATTCCTTTAATATACTGACCTAGATTGATACTATTGTTAATATGATTGATGATCTATGCAAGTGAAATTGGTTAATGGTCTATGTGCTTCTACTTTCTAGTATGTTTGTTATGTGTTATACTAGTTTGTAGCCTGTCTTTTAGTAGCATATGCATGCCTTAGTATTATGATTATTTTACTTTAGCTACTGACCTATACTTGATTTATTGATGAAAGAGTAGTAATGGTCAATGATGACCAAAGGCTAAAGTATTGGTAAGATTTGCTCTTCTCTTCTATTTCTCTACTTTTCTATATTATTGTTTAATTGATGAAGCTTTGTATGACATTGTGTGGTATGTTCCACTTATGTTGGCGGTGTTTACTTATAGTCATTATCTAGTGTTGACCATGGTCTTGAAGGCAAATATGATGAATATATGAATATTGGTTATAATGATCATACTATGTAAAGCTCATGCCTACTTTCCTATTCTATTTGTGATCTAGGTTGTATGGCTATTGTATAAGCATTTGTATATCTATTTTAGGGTAAAGTGTTAGGTGATTACATTTGTAACAACCCTAAAATGGATAAGATAAGAAATGCTTAATGTGTCAAGAATGCTTATGATTAAACCAGGGTTCACACGATTGATGCGCGTAGAACGAGACCTCGGAACCCTTGCTACAGCCAAGCCAACTAACGGGGAGTTAGTTGAGCTTAGAAAGGTTGGTCCAACCATGTGGCTGGCTTCGAATACGAAGATTTACTCGAATGAGTCTTTCCGGACTTAAAAAAGAGGAAATCTTAGGTTTGAAGGGTCTAGGGGTAAAATGATCTTTTCCTGGCTAAGGGTAGTATCGTAATTACCCTAAAATATATAATTAATTATTAATTAATAATGTTGAGGGGCAATTTGGGGAGAGAGAGCCGAAATTAAGCTCTTGAAGTAAATTCTTGCTCCACTCGTGTTGGAACCTAGGTGGAAGCAATGAATTAATGTGATTTTTATTTAAGCTATTGAATTAATGTAATTAATTAATAATTATTATTCATTAGCTGATTTAAAATAAATAAAATCAGATTTTTATTAAATAAACAAAACCCTATTGACTAAGTCCTAAAACTAGACTCCTAAGCCTCCTATAACTCCAACTCTCTCTCACGTTTATCTCTCCATTCTCACGCTCAATCTCTCTTCTTCTTTCACACGAAAATTCTCTGCCAAAATAAGATACAAAAGCAGAAAAATAAACCAAGTTCTTCACACTTGAAGAACTCACACGAAATCACATGAAAACAAACGTTCTTCGCCCCTAGGCTAAGGAGGTTGTCATTCGAGTGGAGTTGACATTGAGGAGGCTTAGACGTGTTCTGGGTGAAGTTTTTGGCAGAAAGTCAAGGGTTTAACGTCAAAAAGGTATGGGTTTTCTTCTCTCTTGGTCCCTTTCCCAAGAGACCCCTTAAGGTTCATATTATTCATCGAAAACTAGGATTGTTTTCCCTTTTGCATGCCCCTGTCACTAGCTCCCAATGAATCGTAGGTTGCGTATGATTGCTGGTAGATTTAGGTGTATGTTATATTTTCGTGATGAATATGATTATGTTTGTGTACTTGAAATCGTATGGAAGACAACCATGTATTCAAAATTTTGTGCAAGTGTGTGCGTGTGCAAAAATGGTAATGTAAATGGAGTCCTCGGGTTAAGGCTTCAAATTTGATAATGTTTTGGTTGTCATTTTACGTGCATAAACCTATGTATATCGTGATGTTCATTAAAATGGAAGTGTGGCTGATTTGACTATCAATATTTTGGCTAAACGAATCTATAAAAATGCACCCAAAAAAGTGTGAAATGATCTATAAATTTCCTAAGATTTCAAGTAAAATGTTGGTGAAAAATGCTAAAAAATGACTAAATTTCCAGCCAACTTACAAGTTTAGTTTAGGCTAAATGTAGAGGAATAAATCTGGAAATTTATTGAGAATAAAGGGATGAGGCCACCAGGATTCGAACCTGTGACCTCACCCGTATAATGCCTTAAATCAAAAAAAAAAAGAGAAATGGGGTCTGGGGAATCTATATGGGGTATGCTGGCTGAAAAATGTAGAGACAAAAATTAATAAAATAAAATGGGAGGCGTGGGAATCAAACCCACGACCTCCAGGCAGCGAGTGAAGTGAAAGAAAAAATAAAAGAAAAAAATGTGAGGCGTGGGAATCGAACCCACGACCTCAAGGCTGTGAAGGAGAGTAAAGGAGAAAGGAAAATAAAAGAAAATAAAGTGAGGCTGTGGGGCTCGATCCCACAACCTCACAGCCAACGCAGAGTAGTCAAGAGAATTAAATGAAATTAAAATAAGAGGTTGTGGGGTTCGAACCCACAACCTCTCAGTCCCAAGCGAATAAAAGAAAAATAAAGAGAGGATGTGGGGGTTCGATCCCACAACCTCATGGTTAATGCGAAGTAGACAAGGAAAATAAATAGAAAAATAAAAGGGGGGTTGTGGGGGTTCGAACCCACATCCCCTCAGCCAAGGGAGAGAGTTTCTAAGGAAAAGGAACTAAAAAGAAAGGTTGATGTTGGGGCTCGATCTAGGGTCCCAATGTCATGAGGACTAAAAACAAAATCAAGGAAAAATGTAAGTGTTGTCCAAGGGATTCGAACTTGGGTTTCCTTGCCCAAATTTCCGTATTGAACATAAATCATACGTGAATTAAATGTTCAAGAATAATGCCACCTACTTAGATCGAAATCGAGATCTTGGCATACATATAAGATGCATAAGTCTTGTACTACATAATCTTAGCAAGATATGAGTCACTTAATGAACTATGAATGAAGCCTCATGGCTTGTATGTATAGACCCATAAGTCTAGCATACGTTTAAAAATAAGTGAACCTAAATGTATGTAATGAAATGAGTAACCCTAGAAGGGTTAAGTACGAGTGTGAAATACACTAAATGGCCAAGAGCATTGGCATACGATGAAATGATTATTATGTAATGAAACGATGAAACCCTAGAAGGGTTAAGTAAGAGTGTGAAACACACAAATGGCCAAGTGCATTGGCATAGGATGAAATGAACATGCACGAAAAATGGGGGTGAGTAATTATGAAGAGCAATTGTGCTAATGTTAATGAATGTGGTGACAACATGATATGAGGCTAATGTAAAAGATGAGAACAATCTCAAATGAGCCTAAGTAATTGTTACCAAAACGTACTCACCTATGAGAGTGTAAAGTTAATGAAGGGACAAGTCTCCATGAACACTATAATGAAAGTATTGATATTAACACACTTAATACTAATGATGAGATGAGAAATCATCTATTGAGCTATGATGTCCTCATACTAGAAGCCAGCTTCCATGACGTATGAGTTGAATATAATGGAACTTTATACTGAGCACCGATAGACTAGCTATGAGCGGTGATGCCTTCTTTCGGGAAGGGCGGAGGTTCACGTAACTCTCATGAGATGATATTTTCCGGCTTGCCGGCTATGGGTCTCTTTATATCTCCTGGTCTTCGAACCTATACTGCGAATATAGGGATCTGGCGGGGTTAAATTCCCATGTACGCTAGCATGTTTTGGGTCACTTTGGCCGGTGATTCCACCTCTTTTCGGTGTGGGGGAGACAATGGATTTCATGATGCTCACATGATCTATGTCGGTTAAAGTTAAAGTTTCCAATGAATGAATGAGGCCAGCCTCAAATGATGCACATAATGAAATGAATAATACCAAAGGTGTTAGGATAGGATAATCAAGAGGTGAGCTAGACTCAAGTAATGACACTAGGTTATTCTTGATCATTGCACAGCAAACCCGAGGAAAGTCTTAAACTACATCCTAGGTATAACTGGTGTTCACACTAGACTATGAACGAAATGAAGACTCCCTAGTTGAGGTACCATATGTTGAGCCCTTATTTTGGAAAGTCTTAATATCAAGTCCATGATTCCAAGGTCTAATGGCATATGAATAAATGTTATAAAAGATGTTATGTGCTATATGCAATATGATATGTGCTATGTGTAAGATGTTATGTGTTGTGTGTAATATGATAAGTATGATGATGCATGTTACTCTCATGGCATGACTTTCCTATTCCAAATTTGGAAAGCTCACTGACTTTCCTAATCCATATTTGGAAAGTTGACTGACTTTCCTAATCCAAATTTGGAAAGTTCACTAACTTTCCTAATCCCAATTTGGCAAGTCCACTGACTTGACTTTCCATAAATATGTTGTTAGGAAAGAGCTATTCTTACTCATTCATGTCCTTGGTGTGTGCTTGAATATACTCATACTTAGTACAAGTGTGTACTAATCCCATACAACTCTATAAATTTAGGTGCAGGCACAGGTGGACGCTAGAGCTTACAGGTTGACGTTGCAGCGATCCGGACGTGGAGTTTTTATCCGGACTTGGTAGGCCCTCATGCTTTCGAGGATGTCTACCGTTATTATCTAGCTTAGATGTAGGCTTTAGCTAGTGGAGCATGTTCCACTAATGTTTCTTTCCACTTTCATTTCAGACTTTGTATTGGTGTCGTTTTGGCAAAAATACATTTAATGCAATTACGATATGTTTCTTTCATTTGATTATCTCTATATTAGATGGTTGATTTGTGAACTCTCATGATGTTAAGTTTAAAATGTTTAGCATGAAATAAGAAAACAAAAAGTTCAAATTTTCCGCTAAAATTAACCTAGATAAAGTAAGAATGACGTATGTAGGCTTGTCTGCAACCTCTGAGAGGTCAACAACGCCGGTCTCGTCTGGGGTCTAGATTTCGGTCATGACAAAGTTGGTATCAGAGAACTGGGTAAAATTCCAAGAATAATGAGTTCACATCTACCACTTTGAGTAGTTTCTAAGTCATGGTAGTGAAGTGCACCACTATCCTGAATTAGAGAATGCATGATGCGTAGGAAAATTTTCCTTGTTCTGATCTTATCGTGCTTTTCCTAATGTCTAATTTCTTGGTGTTATGAGCGTGTCTAACATCAATCTTTGTTGTTTATTGAGAATGAATACTAGGAGAACCATTGGTCAGAGGAGAGGAGGTGCAGCTGTCCAGGCTCTAGCTGAAGGAGTGGCTATGCCGGTTAACCCAGCTGGGTTGACTGATGCGGAGGTGCGGGCATCTCTGGCCCAGATGGCACAGGCCATCACTATGCAGGCCCAGGCTATGACTGCCCAGGTCAACCGGCAGTATGTTCAGAGGGAGAACCCACCGGTTTTTAGCATGGCTGACAAGATGAGAGACTTCACGAGGATGAATCCTCCTATTTTCACAGGGTCTATGACTTCAGAGGACCCCCAGGAGTTTGTGGATGAGGTTCATAAGATTTTGGTGGCTATGGGGGCCACAGATATTGAGAAGGCTGAGCTTGCTTCCTATCAGCTCAAGGATGTTGCACAGACTTGGTGCAAGATGTGGTAGGATAGCCGAGCTTTGGGCGGAGTTCCGGTTACTTGGGAGCTATTTAAGACAGCCTTCCTGGAGAGATTATTTCCCAGGGAGATGAACGAGGCATAGGTTGAGGAGTTTATCAACCTTATGCAGGGACCATTGACAGTCAGGGAGTATTCCCTGAAGTTTGTTAAACTATCAAGGTATGCTACTTTCCTTAGTATCTAACAACAAGGATGGGATAGTACTGAAGTTTGTTAAATTATCCAGGTATTCTACTTCCATTGTATCTAACATCAGGGATGAGATGAGCAGGTTCCTCACAGGAATCAATGGAGATCTGGAGGAGGAGTGTCGGTCTGCGATGCTCCATGATAATATGGACCTCTCCAGGTTTATGGTGCATGTCCAGCAGGTAGAGGACATCCGCAAAAAGAGGGGCATTCGTGATGCTAGGAGGCCTAAGCCTCAATATCAGGCAGGTCCTAGCCATGGAGGCCACAAAAACAATTTTGGCGTCCGTGAGAAGCCCAGGTTCAAAAAGGGGCAACAGAGTTCTGGGAACTCTAATTCTCAGAGGATTACAGCACCTAGAGGAGGCAGACGTGAGCCCAAGAAGGGCAATGGAGGTGAGATGCAGTGTCCCAAAAAGAACTGTGCTAAGTGTGGCCGTGCTCACAGTTGATAGTGTATACAGAGCACTAATGCCTGCTTCGGTTGCTGTAAGAGTGGGCACATGGTTAGAGACTGCCCAAAGAACAGAGGTCATGCTGGAGGTAATGCTAAGCCTAGGCCTAATCCACAGGGTGCAGCAGCAGTCGAGCCTCCTAAAAGGAAAAGATTCTATGCCCTGAAGGGCAGGAAGGAGCAGGAGAAGTCCGCTGATGTGGTCACAGGTATGCTGCAAGTATTCTCAACTTCTGTTTATGCTTTAATTGATCCAGGGTCTACGCTTTCCTTTGTAACTACTTTGCTTGCTCTCACTTTTGAGATATTGCCTGAAGTTCTGCATGATCCTATAGTGGTTAGTACACCTTTAGGAGAAAATGTAAGAACTGATAGATTATACAAGGATTGTCCAATAGTTGTAAGTGGTAGGACTATGTGTGCAGACTTGGTTGAGTTACCCATGCATGATTTTGATGTTATTCTTGGCATGGACTGGCTACACAGGTTTTATGCTTGTTTGGATTTTCGTAGTAGGGTGGTGAGATTTCGTTTCCCTGATGAAGAGGAGCTAGTCTGGGAGGGGTACAACTCGAGTCGTCCTAATTCCTTGATTTCGAACCTTAAGGCCAATAAAATGATGTCCAAGGGGTTATTGTGTCATCTTGTGAGTGTTAATGATTTAGATCATGAAATTCCTTCCATAGATTAAGCGCCTATAGTGAATGCGTTCCTAGATGTATTTCCTGATGATTTGCCTGGAGTCCCTCCCCCTCGAGAGATTGAATTTGGTATCGACTTAGACCACGATATTAAACCAATTTCAATTCCTCCCTACAGAATGGCTCCAGATGAACTCAAAGAGTTGAAGCTGCAGTTAAAAGATCTCACTGATAAGGGTTTCATTCAGCCGAGCATATCCCCTTGGGGCACTCCAGTGTTGTTTGTGAAAAAAAAGGATGGAACCCTTAGAATGTGTATCGATTATCGGCAGCTCAACAAAGTCACTATAAAGAATAAGTATCCACTTCCCAGAATAGATGATTTGTTCGATCAGCTCCAAGGGTCTAGTTTCTTCTCTAAGATTGATCTTCGTTCAGGGTATCATCAGCTTAGGGTTAGGGATAGAGATATTCCAAAGACAGCCTTTCGTACACGTTATGGTCGTTATGAGTTCTTAGTCATGTCATTTGGTCTCACCAATGCACCAGCTGCATTTATGGACCTCATGAACGAATCTTCCGTGAATACCTTGATTCTTTCGTCATAGTATTCATTGATGACATCCTCATCTACTCTAGGACCAAGGAAGAGCATGAACAACATTTGAGAATAACATTGCAGGTACTTAGACAACATCAGTTGTATGACAAATTCATCAAGTGTGAATTCTGGATTAGATCAGTGACCTTCCTGGGTCATGTTGTGTCCGATCAGGGCGTGGAGGTGGATCCCAGGAAGACTGAGGCTGTGAAGAAACTGGCCAAAGCCTCTTACTCCCACTGACATCCGTAGCTTTCTGATTGGCTGGTTACTACCGCAGGTTCGTGGAGGGATTTTCTTCCATTGCTGCCCCACTGACAGCTTTGACTAAGAAGAAATCCAAGTTTGAATGGACGGAGACTTGTGAGAAGAGTTTCCAGGAGCTCAAGGACAGACTCACTTCAGCCCCGGTGCTTACTTTGCCTAAGTGTGGTGAGAATTACACTGTTTACTGTGATGCATCTAGGGTTGGTTTGGGTTGTGTTCTTATGCAGGTTGGTAAGGTGATAGCCTATGCGTCCAGACAGCTCAAGGTTCATGAGAAGAATTATCCCACTCATGACCTGGAGTTGGCAGCTGTGGTGTTTGCACTGAAGCTGTGGAGGCACTACTTGTATGGAGTGCATGTGGATGTGTTCACAGACCACAAGAGTCTCCAGTACGTGTTCACACAGAGGGAGTTGAATCTACGTCAGCGGAGATGGTTGAGTTGTTGAAGGATTATGACATGAATGTTCACTACCATCCAGGTAAGGCTAATGTTGTAGCTGATGCTTTGAGCAGGATGAGCATGGAAGTACACCCACGTTGAGGATGAGAAGAAGGAGTTGGCGAAAGATGTACACAGACTGGCCAGACTGGGTGTGCGATGGTTGACTCTACTAGGGGGTGTTTCAGTTCATAGATTAATCAAGCAGACTCTTTCGCTTTGAGAGGTGATGGCATACTTAGGTGTCAGGATAGGCTGTGTGTACCAGATGTGGATGATTTGCGGACCAGGATTGTTGCAGAGGCTCATGGTTCTAGATATTCCATACATCCAGGTTCCACCAAGATGTATCATGATCTTAAGCAGATTTATTGGTAGGATGGCATGAATAAGGACATTGCAGAATATGTGGCCAAGTGTCCTAATTGTCAGCAGGTTAAGGCAAAACATCTTAAGCCTGGCGGTCTTACTCAGATTATTGAGGTTCCGACTTGGAAGTGGGAGGCCATTAATATGTACTTCGTGGTTGGTCTTCCGAGGATTAGGAGACAACATGACTCGATATGGGTTATTGTGGACAGGATGACTAAGTCTGGCCACTTTATCCCTGTGAAGTCTACTTACAGAGCCGAGGATTATGTCAGACTCTACATTGATGAGATTGTGAGATAGCATGGGATTCCTTTGTCTATCATTTCAGATAAAGGAGCTTAGTTAACTTCACATTTCTGGAGATCTTTCCAAAAGAGCTTGGGCACGCAGGTAAAGCTTAGTAATGCCTTTTATCTTCTGACTGATGGGCAGGCAGTGCGCACCATTCAGACATTGGAGGACATGTTGAGAGCGTGTGTGATTGACTTCAGGGGTAGCTGGGATGACAATTTGCCTTTGATAGAGTTCTCGTATAATAATAGCTATCACTCTAGCATTGGGATGAGACCGTTTCAGGCACTGTATGGTAGGAGGTGTAGATCTTCAGTTGGGTGGTTCGAGGTTGGAGAGTCATCCATTTTGGGTCCAGAGATCATTCATGAGGCCTTAGAGAAGGTCAGAGTGATTAGGGACAGGTTGGCTACTGCTTATAGTCGGCAGAAGTCATATGCAGATAACAAAAAATGGCCCTTAGAGTTTGATGTTGGTGACCAGGTCTATCTGAAGATATCACCTATGAAGGGGGTGATGAGGTTTGGCAGTAAGGGGAAGTTGAGTCTGAGGTATGTTGGGCTATACGACATCCTACATCGTGTGGGTGAGGTGGCCTATGAGTTGGCATTGCCTGTGGAGCTAGCTTCTGTCCATCCAGTCTTTCATGTATCCATGTTAAAGAAGTGCCTAGTGATCCAGCATCGATTCTACCTGTCGAAGGTTTGGGGGTCGATGAAGACTTGTCCTATGAGGAGGTACCTGTTGAGATCTTAGAAAGACAGATCAATCGGCTGAGGAACAAGGATATTGCCACAGTGAAAGTATTGTGAAGAAATCATCTTGTTGAGGGTGCTACGTGGGAGGCTGAGGTCAACATGAGATCCTGCTACCCTCATCTTTTCAGCTCTTGAGGTTAGACTTCCTACTCTTAAGTCTAAGTTTCCTTATCTCTCCAATTTTGATGCTATTGCTTGACTGTGCATAGTGATTATATTATGATCTGACTAGCATTACTCTAGATAGTAGTAGTGTCATTCGGGGACGAATGTTCCTAAGGGGGGATAATGTAACAACCCTAAAAATGGATAAGATAAGAAATGCTTAATGTGTCAAGAATGCCTATGATTAGACCAGGGTTCACACGGATTGATGCACGTAGAACCAGACCTCGGAACCCTTGCTACAGCCAAGCCAACTAACTTGGGGAGTTAGTTGAGCTTAGAAAGGTTGGGTCCAACCATGTAGAGCTCTCGAATACGAAGATTTACTCGAAGGAGTCTTTACCGGACTTAAAAAGAGGAAATCTTAGGTTTGAAGGGTCTAGGGGTAAAATGGTCTTTTTCCTGGCTAAGGGTAGTATCATAATTACCCTAAATATATAATTAATTATTTAATTAATAATGTTGAGGGGCAATTTGGGGAGAGAGAGCCAAAATTGAGCTCCTGAAGTAAAGTCTTTCTCCACCCGTGTTCGAACCTAGGTGGAAGCAATGAATTAATGTGATTTTTATTTCATCTATGGAATTAATGTAATTAATTAATAATTATTATTCATTAGCTGATTTAAAATAAAATAAAAATCAGAGTTTTATTAAATAAACAAAACCCTATTGACTAAGTCCTAAAACTAGACTCCTAAGCCTCCTATAACTCCAACTCTCTCTCACGTTTATCTCTCCACTCTCACGCTCAATCTCTCTTCTTCTTTCACACGAAAATTTTCTGTCAAAATAAGATACAAAATCAGAAAAATAAACCAAGTTCTTCACACTTGAAGAACTCACACGAAATCACAAGAAAACAAACGTTAATCGCACACTAGGCTAAGGGACGTTGTCATTCTAGTGCAGTTGACATTGAGGAGGCTTAGACGTGTTCTTGGGTGAAGCTTTTGGGCAGAAAGTCAAGGGTTTAACGCCAAAAAGGTATGGGGTTTCTTCTCTCTTGGTCCTTTCCAAGAGACCCCTTAAGGTTCATAATATTCATCCGAAAACTAGGATTGTTTCCCCTTTTGCATGCCCCTGTCACTAGCTCCCAATGAATCGTAGAATGGTATGATTGCTGGTAGATTTAGGTGGATGTTATGTTTTCTTGATGAATATGATTATGTTTGTGTACTTGAAATGGTATGAAATACAACCATGTATTCGAAATTTTGTGCAAGTGTGTGCGTGTGCAAAAATGTTACTGTAAATGGAGTCCTCGGGTTAAGGCTTCAAATTTGATAATGTTTTGGTTGTCATTTTACGTGCATAAACCTATGTAAATCGTGATGTTCATTAAAATGGAAGTGTGGCTGATTTGAGTATCAATATTTTGGCTAAACGAATCTATGAAAATACACCCAAAAAGTGTGAAATGATCTATGAATTTCCCTAAGATTTCAAATGAAAATGTTGGTGAAAATAAGCTAAAAAAATGACTAAATTTCCAGCCAACTTACAAGTTTAGTTTAGGCTACATGTAGAGGAATAAATCTGGAAATTTATTTGAGAATAAAGGGATGAGGACACCAGGATTCGAACCTGTGACCTCACCCGTGTAATGCCTTAAATCTCAAAAAAACAAAAAAGAGAAATGGGGTCAGGGGGAATCAATATGGGGTATGCTGGCTGAAAATGTAGAGTACAAAAATAAATAAAATAAAATGGGAGGCGTGGAAATCGAACCCACGACCTCCAGGCAGCGAGTGAAGTGAAAGAAAAATAAAAGAAAGTAAATATGAGGCGTGGGAATCGAACCCACGACCTCAAGGCTGTGAAGGAGAGTAAAGAAGAAAGGGAAAATAACAGAAAATAAAGTGAGGTTGTGGGGGCTCGATCCCACAACCTCACTGCCAACGCGGAGGTAGTCAAAAGAATTAAATGAAATTAAAATAATGTGGTTGTGTTGGTTCAAACCCACAACCTCTCAGTCCCATGCGAATAAAAGAAAAATAAAGAGAAGTTGTGGGGGTTTGATCCCACAACCTCATGGTTAATGCTAAGTAGACAAGGAAAATAAATAGGAAAATAAAAGGGGGGCTGTGGGGTTTCGAACCCACAACCCCTCGGCCAAGGGAGAGAGTTTCTAAGGAAAAGGAACTAAAAAGAAATGTTGATGTTGGGGCTCGATCTAGGGTCCCAATTTCATGAGGACTAAAAAGAAAATCAAGGAAAAATGTAAGTGTTGTCCAAGGGATTTGAACTTGGGTTCCCTTGCCCAAATTTCCGTATTGATACATAAATCATACGTGAATTAAATGTTCAAGAATAATGCCACCTACTTAGATCAAAATCGAGATCTTGGCATACATACAAGATGCATAAGTCTTGTACTAGATAATCTTAGGAAGATATTAGTCACTTAACGAAGTATGAATGAAGCCTCATGGCTTGTATGTATAGACCCATAAGTCTAGCATACATTTAAAAATAAGTGAACCTAAGATGTATGTAATGAAATGATGTAACCTTAGAAGGGTTAAGTACGAGTGTGAAATACACTAAATGGCCAAGAGCATTGGCATACGATGAAATGATTATTATGTAATGAAACGATGAAACCCTAGAAGGGTTAAGTAAGAGTGTGAAACACACAAATGGCCAAGTGCATTGGCATATGATGAAATGAACATTCACGTAAAATGGGGTGAGTAATTATGAAGAGCAATTATGCTAATGTTAATGAATGTGGTGACAACATGATATGAGGCTAATGTAAAAGATGAGAACAATCTCAAATGAGCCTAAGTAATTGTTACCAAAACGTACTCACCTATGAGAGTGTAAAGTTAATGAAGAGACCAGTCTCTATGAACACTCTAATGAAAGTATTGAGATTAACACACTTAATACTAATGATGAGATGAGAAATCATCTATTGAGTTATGATGTCCTCATACTAGAAGCCAGCTTCCATGACGTATGAGTTGAATGTAATGGAACTTTATACTGTGCACCGATAGACTAGCTATAAGCGGTGATGTCTTATTTCGAGAAGGGCGGAGGTTCACATAACTCTCATGAGATGAGACTTTCCGGTTTGCCGGGTATGGGTCTTCTTATATCTCCTGGTCTTCGAACCTATACTGCCAATATAGGGATCTGGCGGGGTTAAATTCCCATGTACGCTAGCATGTTTTGGGTCACTTTGGCCGGTGATTCCACCTCTTTTTGCTGTGGGGAAGACACTGGATTTCATGATGCTCACATGATGTATGTTGGTTAAAGTTAAAGTTCCCAATGAATGAATGAGGCCATCCTCAAATGATGCACATAATGAAATGAATGATATCAAAGGTGTTAGGAGAAGATAATCAAGAGGTGATCTAGACTCATGTAATGACACTAGGTTATTCTTCATCATTGCAAAGCAAACCCGATGAAAGTCTTAAACTACATCCTAGGTATAGCTAGTGTTCACACTAGCCTATGAACGAAATGAAATAAAGTACGTATGAATGAATGAAGCAGACTCTGTGTTTGCTAATGAAGACTCCCTAGTTGAGGTCCCATATGTTGAGCCCTCATTTTGGAAAGTCTTAATGTCAAGTCCATGATTCCAAGGTCTCATGAAATATGAATGAATGTTATAAAAGATGTTATGTGCTATATGCAATATGATATGTGCTATATGTAAGATGTTATATGATGTGTGTAATATGATAAGTACGATGATGCATGTTATTGTCATGGCATGACTTTCCTAATCCAAATTTGGAAAGCTCACTGACTTTCCTAATCCAAATTTGGAAAGTTCACTAACTTTCCCAATCCCAATATGGCAAGTCCACTGACTTGATTTTCCATAATCATGTTGTTAGGAAAGAGCTATTCTTACTCATGCATGTCCTTGGTGTTGCTTGCATATACCCATACTTAGTACAAGTGTGTACTAATCCCATACAACTCTATATTTTTAGGTGAAGGCACAGGTGGACGCTAGAGCTTACAGGTTGACGTTGCAGTTATCCGGACGTGGAGCTTTCATCCGGACTTGGTAGGCCCTCATGCTTTCGAGGATGTCTATCGTTATTATCTAGCTTAGATGTAGTCTTTAGCTAGTGGAGAATGTTCCACTAGTGTTTCTTTCCACTTTCATTTCAGACTTTGTATTGGTGCCGTTTTGGCAAAAATACGTTTAATGCAATTATGAACTGTTTCTTTCTTTTGATTATCTCTATATTAGATGGTTGATTTGTTAACGCCCATGATGTTAAGTTTAAAATGTTTAGCATGAAATAAGAAAACAAAAATTTCAAATTTTCCGCTAAAATTAACCTAGATGAAGTAAGAATGACGTATGTAGGCTTGTCTGCGACCTCTGATAGGTCAACGACGCCGGTCTCGTCAGGGGTCTAGATTCCGGTCGTGACAACATTGATGAGTTAATATAGTTAATAATCCCTTACCTATGTACCCCTATGTGAATGCATGAATAGCAAAAGATAGGAGTCTTAAGTGTAATATGAAGTTGACTTGTCTCCTATGCTATTGTGTGTTGTGTGGTCTATGCTTGAAAGTGTATTGTTGTCCTAAGAGGGTAGCTGCCTCTAATGTGAAATTTATAGCAATTATATTATCATGTTGATAAACTCACACACACCCTCACTCTACATGCACGCTTACAAGTAGTATAGGTGATGGTGTCTAAATGAAAGGTAGTTCTCATATTCACTAATGTCTACTATTATGCATGCTAATCTTGAGTTCAATAAAGTGTGTTATGAACATGTCTTTTATGGTATAATGTGAAGTATTTGGTATGATGAAGTATGTTCATACCTAGTATCTAATTGTCTTTATATGAAAGCATGGTTCATATAGTTACACTTGTACACTTATGCATGACTGAAATGATGTATGTCCATGTGTGGCATTTATGTGTTATGTCAAAGGTTTTCTCATATATAAGTATACACACACACATGAATGATGGTATAGTCAATAGATGAGCCTTGAAGGATGTGCTCAAGTGTATCCTTAACTAGATATTGCTAATACGTATGCTATGTCCATGTGAAAGGATTTCACACATGATTTAGGTTGATTAACTCTCATCTACGACCTATGAGCTAAGCATATGAGGGGATGAATCTCCTAAGCCTATGTTTTATAAATAAATAATAATAAAGGTAACTTAGTTTATCACAAGTGAACTTGTATATGAGTGTGTGTCCCTTCCCAACATGGGAAGGAAGGTCTACCATAAATCTCATGAGGTGGAAAGCCTCATAGCCAAAGGACATAGAGGGATTTTTCCGTGATGGCGTCCAAGTTCCATAAACTATGCTTGCTAAATAGGATCTAGCAAGTGATATAACCTAATATGCTAGCATGATACTCATATATTACCTTAGAAAGTAACATACCCTCCTTTGGTTTGAGGGGATGACACCAAATTCCATGTTTAGCACCCATGGTCTTATTGTCGGTTAAGGATATAGTTTCCCAAAAGTAAAAGGACAATGGAAGTAAATTACTAGGTCCCTAACTAGGATGACCTAAGGGAGGTAACATAAGATAGGTGGAAGTAATTAACCCATCTAGAGATTGCACAAGTAGCTCCTTAGGAAGTCCTAGGAAGGTGTTCTAATGTGTATGATTATGCTTAAGTCATTGTACATGCCATTGTAGTATTTGTCTACTTGTTATTAAGATGCGCATGGTATAAGTCTGTATGATGTGAACTTTTCCCTATATGCATGATGTTCGTCTTAATGACTATATGATGAAGGTCTTGTCTAGCTTGAATGAAGTTACCTCTACTTGTTATGCTGGTGTATGAAGTGTTAAGGCTTGTGGTGTCATGATAGGTTTACTAAGAATGTGTGAGGTTATGGGGCTTTACATGTACATTGCACTAGTAGACTTAGATTTGGGTCATGAGTAAGGTCTTATAATGATTTATGTGAAGTTGAGTGAATAGACGTGCAAATGGATGTAACTTACTGTAAAGCCAATGGAGTCTTGAATTAAATGTGTCTATGATATATTATGCTTATATGATGATATGTGTTGGCTTATATAGGTTGTATATATGCTTTATTTGTGGCCTAAGGTGATTCATTGCAACAAGTATCACTAGAGGGTTACTTCGGGATGTTAATGAGAAAAAAAGAAAGAAAGTTCACTGTAAAGTGAAAAATAGCTCACTGTAAAGTTACCCCAAATGTGTCTTAAAATCTATATGTGATGTTATATAATGTTTGGCCTTTAATTTGTCAATATGAAGTATGTAAATGATATGAATGCTATTTTATAAAGGTTTTATGATGATTTACTCAAAAAGACATGAAGTATGATTTCAAGAAAATGTCCCTTTTAAATGCATGTTTTGGCCTGGTTGTCATACTTAGTGCATTCTTGTACTAATCACATTCTTCTATACTTTTTAGACAAAGTGTAGGTTATGGATGCTTAAGGTATGTCTATGTGATTAATGAGCTTGATATGTGATTCTCAAGCTCAAGGAAAGGAATCCTTATGTTCCAAGGATCTCCTAAATTATGGTTTACTATAAAGTGTAGTATTATTGTAGTTATGTATTATATTGTAAGGGTCGTGTCTCTAAAGTACTCTTATGATGTTGAGTCTAGGATGAAAAAGAGACTTAAGGTCTAAATATGTATTATGACTTATATTATTATATATATATATATATATATATATATATATATATATATATATATATATATATATATATATATATATATATATATATGAAGTGATGTTGATAGAATATCATGTGCTATGAAAAGTTCTAAATTTTCCGCTAAAGTTACTATGACAATGCGATGAATGATAACTATGGCTTTTATAAGACCTCTGAGAGGTCAAGTACGCCATGTTATTTCTAGGAGGTTCTCCCCCGATGTAAAAAAAGTAATCCAATACCTTAATGCTTGATAAAGATTGATGGAGGATCCTTGCGATTGTCCCACCTTGACCTTGTCTCGTATGGAGTTCTTCAAATTGAGAGAGAAAAAAGAGAGAAGGAAGAGAGTTTTGGGTTTGTAAGTTATGAGAGCTTAGGTTAGTCTAATTAGATTATGGGCTTTATATAGGTTGTTAATTAACTTAATTAAACCTCCTTAATTAGACCTCCCCTAACTCCTAATTAAAATCCTAGCTAAGACAACTAATTAAATGACTTAATTAAAAATGTGCAGCAAAATCACAGACCACACAAATGACTCCCCGTCGATGCCTCATGGGTCAATTGACGGACCAAGGAACAATCGTCCTGATGGTCCGTCAGTTTGGTCAGAGGCTTGCCAAAACAGGCCTCTAAGAATTTTTCTAAGTTACCATCAACGGACATATTCTATGCCCCGTTTGTGCATATACGACCACTATTTACCTACGTCCCTAATTAAGAGACTTGTCAAAACAGGCCTCTCATGGATTTGGCTAAGTTACCATGGACGGTGTCCAGCGACGACCCATCGATTGGCACACGCCTCGTCGATTGCACACGTCTGTGCATATTGCCTTTTGGCAGCTTCTTGCCAAAATGCAAGTGTCCTCCTCAAGGGACATTGGTTAATCCTAGTGGAGTCGTGCCCGGACGTTTCGACTAAGAATCAACTCTAATATATGTTAGACACCCTTCCACAAATTTTCATCATTTTCCGACTACTGAAAGCTAGTCAAATAGGAAAAGGCACGCTAGTACCTCTTTGGACTATTTTCTGCACGTCATGGACGTTCTTTGACGTTTCGGTTTCTAAACCTCCTAAATGACTTATATACATTAAACTAGACCTTAAAACAGTGTTTAAACCTTTTGACACCTATGTAATGATCTAGAACGCATCTTAGATTTTCGAAGTGTTACATTATCCCTCCCTTAGGAACATTCGTCCCCGAATGATACTACAATCTTTTGTAAGGAAGTAATAGACTCAAGACTAGAAGCCCAACCAATTCCTAATACATACAACATGAATTAAAACATCCATCATAACATTTACTCAAGGCAATTCAAAACTTCAATTACCACTTATAAGGTTCGAACATCACATTATGAGGAATTTCCTTCTCAAAACAACAACATGATCTCAACATACCATATATGAGTCAATTATGCAAAAGTTCAACTTACCAAAATTCTACATAACATTTCATAAAGACTCATCATATAAAAATGCACAACATAACTCAAAACAAGCCAAAGAGCATCATTTTCAAGCCAAAAGTACATATTACTGTAACTTATTGTAATGTCACCAAAAATGCATATATTTGCAAAACTTTACCAAAAATCAAGAAACTTCAATTTTAAGTCATTATTTTCATTATTAAGAGGAATGACTAACCTTAGTTATCAAATAGACGAGGATAACGGGACTTCATGTCGACCTCGGCCTCCCATGCTGCACCCTCAACTAGGTGATTCTTCCATAACACCTTTACGGAAGCCACCTCATTGTTCCTCAACTTATTTACATTTTTATAAAGGATTTGAACTGGAACCTCCTCATATGAGAGGTTATCCTTCACACCAAGACCCTCAATAGGAAGAATAGACTTGAGATCACTGGTACACTTCTTAAGCATAGAAACATGGAAAACTAGATGAACCCAAGTCAATTTATCAGAGAGTTTCAACTCATAGGCAACCTTACCAACTCTTTGCAAGATTTCATACGGACCCATATAACGAGGACTCAACTTCCATTTCTTTCCAAACCTAACCACCCCCTTCATAGGTGAAATTTTTAAGTACACTTTATCACCTTCTTCAAACTCTATATCCCTTATCGTATGACCGGCATAAGACTTTTGATAACTATCGACAGTTTGAAACCGGTTCCTTATGATATGAACTTTCTCCAAAGTCTTATTGTAACAATCCGAAAATGATTATGCTAAGTAATGCCTAAACGTACCTAGAATGCCTAGATTATACTGGGTCCACACGGCTTGATGCGCGTGGAACCAGGCCTCACAACCTATACACCAGCCAAGACAACTAACTTGGTGAGTTATTTGAGCTAGGCAAGGTTGGGTCCAGCCATGTAGGGCACCCGAATATTAATATCAGGGCACCCGAATATTAATATCACCCGGATGAGTCTTAACCGAACCTGAAAGGCGTAATCTTAAGTTTAGAGGGTCTAGGGGTAAAATGGTCTTTTCCAGGCTAGGGTTAGTATTGTAATTACCCTAAATATTAATTAATTAATTAATTAATATAAAAAGGTGGACAATTCGGGTAGGGTTGGCCGAATTTGACCCTTTTCGCAAGTTAAGCTTCACCCGGGTTCGATCCTTGGTGGAAGAAATGTTAAATCTAATTAATTTATATTAATTATATGATTTAAGTAAGGGCATGATTAGTCATTTCATGTAAGCCTTTAAAAAATTAGATTTTTAATAATAAATGGGAAGGACTCCTAGTTTGACTAAGTCTTCAACTAAGACTCCTACTCCTAAGCATACTATAACATCTCTCCACTCTCATTCTCATGATTCTCCACTATCTTTCTCACGCCTATTTACTCTCATTCTCACGTTCATTATCAGTAAAAGAACAAAATCAAAAGTTCATCACTCTTGAAGAACTTGAACGATAAAACTCAAAAGAAAAATTAAACTAAAAACGAAAAGCAAAAACATTGTTCTTGACGAGTTGTGCTTGAAGTTTGGTGGTGAGGCTTTGGTGTCATGGGAGTTGTGTGCAATTGGAACAGATTTGGAGGGTGTTGATCGACAAAAGGTATGTGTTTTCTTCCTCTTGGTCCCTTTCCCAAGAGACCCCTAGGATTCAGTCGAATACTAATCCAAAACTAGGAATGTTCCCCATTGCATGTCCCTGTCACTAGCTCCCATTGATTTTTTAAGTTGGGTATGTTTTGCTGGTAGAATTTAGGGATGTGATGTGTTTTCGTGACGATTTTGTTCAGTTATGTATGATCTGATTTATGTGAGCAATAAGAATGCTTTCCAAACTATGTGTTAAACGTGTGTGTGCATTGTGTATGACGTGACTTTGGTCACGGGTTGAAGTGTGTAATATGCATGTTAAATTCTTATGTTTTGTATGCAATTACTTGAAGTAAATCGTGATGTTCATAAGTGGTGAAATATTGCTGAATTGAGTGAAACCTCCTGATCAAATGTAACCACGAAAATGCACAAAATAAACGTACGAAATGTCCAATGAATTTACCTAAATCTACAAAATAAAAAGGGAAGATAAATGAAATGAGGTGTGTGGGGATCGAACCCGCAACCTCTCGGATAGATAAGGAAGTTAGGAGAAAAATAAAAGAAAAGAAAAATGAGGTTGAGGGGGATCGATCCCATATCCTCTCGGTGTAAACGGAAAAATTAAGGAAAGAAAGAAAATAAAAGGAATGTGGGCGTGGGGATTCGATCTTGGGTCCCCAAGCCGAGATGTTTAAGACAGAGTGAAGAAAAGAAAGAAAGGAAGTCCAGGTGTGTGGATTCGATCTCGGGTCCCCAAGTCGAGAATTCTAAATAAAAAATTTATAATAAAAAAAAAACTAAGTGTTATACAAGGGATTCGAAATCGGGTTCCCTTGCCCAATTCCGTATTGATACATAAGTCTTACGTGATTAAATATTTAATGAATGTTGCCTATAGGAATTGAAATTGAGACGTTGGCATACTTACAAGATGCATAAGTCTTGTACCGTATAATCTTGTGTAAGTATAAGTCACTTAGAATAATTATGATTGAAGCCTCATGGCTTGTACGTATGGGTTCATAAGTCCAGTGTATGTTAAAAATAAGTGAACCTAAGATGTATGTGTAAATTTATGTGACCCGAGGAGGTTAAGTAAGGGTGTGAAACACACTAAAAGGCCAAGTGCATGGCATATAATGAAATGAACAATCACGTAAAAAGGGTGAGTAACTATGATGAGCTAATATGCTAAACTTAATGAATGTGGTGACAACATGATAAGAGGATATTGTGAAAGATAAGATCAATCTCATATGAGCCTAAGTAAGTGTTACCAATAACGTACTCACCTATTAGAGTGTAAAGTTAATGAAGAGACCAGTCTCTAAGAAACACTCTAATGAAAGTATTGAGATCAATACACACTTAATACTAATGATGAGATGAGAAATCATCTAATGAGCAATGATTCCCTCATGCTAGAAGCCAACTTCTATGATGTGTGAGAAAAATATAATGGAACTTTATACGGAGCACCAATAGGATAGCTATGAGTCGAGATTCCTTCCTTCGGGAAGGCAGAGGTTCGTGTAAATCTCATGAGATGAGACTGTTCGTTTAGGCGGGTATGGGTCTCCTTATATCTCCTAGTCTTTGAACCTGTGAAGCCAACATAGGGATCTATCAGGGTTCAATTCCATATATACGCTAGCATGTTTTGGTTTCACTTTGCCCGGTGATTCCACCTCATTTTGGTGTGGGGTAGACACTAGATTTCATGGAGCTCACATGATCTATGTCGGTTAAAGTTAAAGTTCCCAAAGAAATAATGAGGTCAGCCTCAGTAATGCACAAAATGAAATGAATGATACCGAAGGTGTTTGGTTAGGATAATCAAGAGGTGAACTAGACTCAAGTAATGACACTAAGTCATTCTTGATTATTGCACAGTGAACCCTTGAGAGTCTTAAACTACATCCTAGGTATAACTGGTGTTTGTACCAGCCTATGTATGAATGAATGAAGCAGACTCTGTGTTTGCTAAAGAAGTCTCCCTAGTTGAGGTCCCATATGTTGAGCCCTCATTTTGGGAAGTCCTAATGTTAAGTCCATGATTCCAAGGTCTCATGGCATATGAATGAATGATATGTTGTATATGTATGTGCTATATGAAATATGTTATGTGCTGTGTGCAATATGAAAAGAATGATGATGCATGTTAATCTCATAGCATGACTTTCCTAATCCGATTTGGCAAGTCCAACTTACTGGGCTTTCCATAACTCATATCGTTAGGAGAGAGCTTTCCTTAATCATGCATGTCCTTGGTGTGTACTTGCATACACCCATACTTAGTACAAGTGTGTACTAATCCCATATAATACTCTACTTTTAGGTGCAGGTGCAGGTGGACGCTAGAGCTTACGAGACTACGTTGAAGATATCCAGACTTGGAGAATTCATCCGGACATGGTAGGCCCTCATTCTTATCTTTTATATTCTAGCTTAGACGTAGGCATGAGCTAGTGAAGAGTGTTCTACTAGCGTTTCTTTCTTTCTTATTTCAGACGTTGTATTGGTGCCATTTTGGCAACTTTATATTTATGCAGTTATAAACTATTTCCTTCATTTGAATATCTCATTATTAGATGGTTGTGGTGAACTGATGTAATATATATTGCAATTCTTACTATGAAGTCTATGTATACTTCAAAGCAAACAAAGGTTTTAAATTTTCCGCTAACATTAACCTATACAATGTAATGATGACGTATCTAGACCTCGGTCGTGACAAACGTGGTATCAGAGCATTAGGTTATTTCCAAGGATAATAAGTTCACATCAACCACATCGAGTATTTTCTATGTTATGGTAGTGAAGTGCACCACTATCATAAATTAGAGACTGCATCATGCGTAAGAAAATTTCCATTCTTCTGATCTTATCGTTCTTCCCTTAATGTCTAATTTCTTGGTGTTATGAGTGTATCTAACATCAATTCTTATTTTTTTCAGAAAATGAACACAAGGGGAAACGCTGGTCGGGGAAGAGTAGGAGAAGTTGCTGGGGACAACGAAGTTTCTTTTGTGACTCCCTTGCTTGCTCTTACTTTTGAAACACTACCTGAGGTTTTGCATGATCCTATTGTAGTTAGTTCTCTCTTAAGAGAAAATGTGAGAGCTGATAGGGTTCATAAAGACTGCCCAATAGTATAATGTGGTAAGACTATGTGTGCAGACCTTGTTGAGTTACCCATGAATGACTTCTATATAATACTTGGTATGGACTAGCTCCATAAATGTTATGCCTTCATGATTGCCGTAGTAGGGTTGTGAGATTCTGTTTCCCTAATTAAGTAGAGCTGGTCTGGGAGGGGTACAATTTGAGTCGCTCAAGTCCCTTGATTTCGAACCTAATGGCTAATAAAATGATGTCCAAGGGATTGTTATGCCATCTTGTGAGTGTCAATGATCTAGATCATGACATTCCTTCCATAGACTCTGTGCCTGTAGTGAATGAGTTCCAACATGTTTTCCCTGATGATTTGCCTGGAGTACCTCCCCCTCGAGAGATTGATGTTGGTATCGACCTAGATCCCGATACCAAACCGATTTCAATTCCTCCCTACAGAATAGCTCCAGCTGAACTCAAAGAGTTGAAGCTGCAGTTAAATGATCTGGGCTTCATCCAGCCGAGCGTATCCCCTTGGGGCGCTCCAGTGCTGTTTATGAAAAAGAAGGATGGAACCCTTAGGATGTGTATCGATTATCGGCAGCTCAACAAAGTCACTATAAAGAACAGGTATCCACTTCCCAGAATAGATGACTTATTTGATATTATCCAAGGGTCTAGTTTCTTCTCAAAGATTGATCTTCGTTCTGGGTATCATCAGCTTAGGGTTAGGGATGAAGATATCCCAAAAGAGCCTTTCGTACCCGATATGGTCATTATGAGTTCCTAGTCATGTCATTTGGTCTCACTAATGCACCAGCTGCATTTATGGACCTCATGAACCGAGTCTTCCATGAATACCTTGATTCTTTTGTCATAGTATTCATTGATGACATCCTCATCTACTCTAAGACCAAGGAAGAGCATGAACAACATTTGAGACTAATCTTGCAAGTACTTAGACAACATTAGTTGTATGCCAAATTCAGCAAGTGTGAATTCTGGCTTAGATCAGTGACCTTCCTGGGTCATGTTGTGTCAGATCAGGGTGTGGAGGTGGACCACAGGAAGACTGAGGCTGTTAAGAACTGGCCAACACCTCTTAATCCCACCGATATCCATAGCTTTCTGGGATTGGCTGGTTACTACCGCAGGTTCGTTAAGGATTTTTCTTCCATTGATGCCCCACTGACAGCTTTGACTAAGAACAAAGCCAAGTTCTAATGGGCGGAGACTTGTGAGAAGAGTTTCTAGGAGATCAAGGACAGACTCACTTCAGCCCGAGTGCTTACGTTGCCTAAATGTGGTGAGAATTACACTGTTTATTGTGATGCATCTAGGGTTGGTTTGGGTTGTTTTCTTACGTAGGGTGGTAAGGTGATAGCCTATGCGTCTAGACAGCTCATGGTTCATGAGAAGAATTAGCCCACTCATGACCTAGATTTGGAAGTTGTGGGTTTTCATTGAAGATGTGGAGGCACTACTTGTACGGGGTGCATGTGGATTTGTTCATAGACAACAAGAGTCTCCAGTACGTATTCACGCAGAGGGAGTTGAATCTACGTCAGCAGAGATGGTTGGAGCTGTTGAAGGACTATGACATGAGTGTCCACTACCATATAGGGAAGGGAAAAGTTATAGCTAATGCTTTGAGCAGTTTGAGCATGGGGAGTACAACCCACATTGATGATGGTAAAAAGGAGTTAGTGAAGGATGTACACAGACTGGCCAGAGTGGGTGTGCGGTTGATGGCTTTTACTGGTGGGGGTGTCTCAATTCATCCTAGTTCTAAATTATCCCTGGTAGTTGAAGTCAAGAAGGGTGAGCATCTTCATCCTGTGTTGAAGGAGTTGAAGGACTCAGTGCTGATAAAGATGAATGAGTCATTTGATTTGGGAGGTGACGGCATACTTAGGTACCAGGACAGGCTGTGTGTACAAGATGTGGATGATTTGCGGACCAAGATTGTTGCAGAGGCCCATGGTTCAAGGTATTCGATACATCGAGGTTCCACCAAGATATATCATGACCTCAAGCAGATCTACTGGTGGGATGGCATGAAAAAGGATATTGCTGAGTATGTGGCCAGGTGTCCTAATTGTCAGCAGGTTAAGGCAGAGCCCTTAATCCTGGTGGTCTCACTCAGATGATTGAGGTTCCGACTTTGTAGTGGGAGTCCATTAACATGGACTTTGTGGTTGGTCTTCTGAGGACTAGGAGACAGCATGACTCCATATGGGTTATTGTGGACATGATGACTAAGTCTGCCCACTTTATCCCTGTGAAGTCTACTTATAGGGTCGAGGATTATGTGAGACTCTACATTGATGAGATTGTGAGGTGGCATGGGATTCCTTTGTCTATCATTTTAGATAGAGGAGCTCAGTTCACTTCGCATTTCTGGAGATCCTTCCCAAAGAGCTTAGGCACGCAGGTAAAGCTCAGTACTGCTTTCCATCCTCAGAAAGATGGGTAGGCAGAGCGCACCATCCAGACATTGGATGTAATGTTGAGGGCATGTGTGATCGACTTCAGAGGTAGTTGGGACAACCATCTGCCATTGATAGAGTTCTCGTACAATAACAGCTATCACTCCAGCATTGGGATGGCACCGTTTGAGGCACTGTATGGTAGGAGGTGTAGGTCTCCAGTTGGGTGGTTCAAGGTTGGAGAGTCATCCATTTTGGGTCCACATATCATTCATGAGTCCTTAGAGAAGGTCAGTATGATTAGGGACTGGTTGGCTACTGCTTATAGTCGGCAAATGTCTTATGCAAATAACAGGAAGCGGCCCTTACAGTTTGATGTTGGTGACCAAGTATACTTGAAGATATCACCCATGAAGGGGGTGATGAGGTTTGGCAGGAAGGTGAAGTTGAGTCTGAGGTACGTTGGGCCATACGAGATTCTACAGCGTGTAGGTGAGGTGGCCTATGAGTTGGAGTTGCATGCGAAGCTAGCTTCTGTTCATCTAGTATTTCATGTCTCTAAGTTAAAGAAGTGTCTTGGTGATCCAACATCGATTCTGCCTGTTAAAGGTTTGGGGGTTGATTAAGACTTGTCCTATGAGGAGGTTCCTGTTGAGATTTTAGACCGGCAGGTAAAGCTGCTGAGAAACAAGAAGGTTGCCACAGTGAAGGTATTGTGGAGGAACCATATTGTTGAGGGTGCTACGTGGAGGCCAAGGCCGATATGAGATCCTGCTATCCTCATCTTTTCAGCTCTTGAGGTTAGACTTTCTACTTTTAAGTCGAAGTTTCCTTATCTCCTCTGTTCTTGGTTGCTATTGCTTGACTTTGTATAGCACTCATGTTATGATATGCCTGGCATTGTCCTAGATAATTAGAAGTGCCATTCGGGGATGAATGTTCCTAGGGGGGGATAATGTAACAACCCGCAAATGATTATGCTAAGTAATACCTAAATATACCTAGAATGCCTAGATTAGACCGGGTCAACACGGCTTGATGCGCGTGGAACCAGACATCAGAACCTATACACCAGCCAAGCCAACTAACTTGGTGAGTTATTTGAGCTAGGTAAGGTTGGGTCCATCCATGTAGGGCACCCGAATATTAATATTCACCTGGATGAGTCTTAACCTGACTTGAAAGGGGTAATCTTAAGTTTGGAGGGTCTAGGGGTAAAACCAGGATAGGGGTAGTATTGTAATTACCCTAATTAATTAATTAATTAATTAATTAATATAAAAAGGTGGACAATTCGGGTAGGGTTGGCCGAATATGTCCCTTTTCGCAAGTTAAGCTTCATCCGGGTTCGATCCTTGGTGGAAGCAATGTTAAATCTAATTAATTTATATTAATTATCTGATTTAAGTAAGGGAATGATTAGTCATTTCACCTAAGACTTTAAAAAATCAGATTTTTAATAATAAATGGCAAGGAGTCCTAGTTTGACTAAGTCTTCAACTAAGACTCCTACTACTAAGCTTACTATAACATCTCTCCACTCTCATTCTCATGATTCTCCACTCTCTTTCTCACGCCTATTTACTCTCATTCTCACGTTCATTATCAGTAAAAGAACAAAATCAAAAGTTCATCACTCTTGAAGAACTTGAACGCTAAAACACAAAAGAAAAAATAAACTAAAAACGAAAAGCAAAAACATTGTTGTTGACGGGTTGTGCTTGAAGTTTGGTGGTGAGGCTTTGGTGTCGTGGGAGTTGTCTTCCATTGGAGCATATTTGGAGGGTATTGATCGACAAAAGGTATGGGTTTTCTTTCTCTTGGTCCCTTTCCCAAGAGACCCCTAGGATTCAGTCGAATTCTAATCCGAAAACTAGGAATGTTCCCCGTTGTATGTCCCTGTCACTAGCTCCCATCGATTTTGTAGGTTGGGTATGTTTTGCTGGTAGAATTTAGGGATGTGATGTGTTTTCGTGATGATTTTGTTCATTTATATATGTTCAGATTTATGTGAGTAATAAGAATGCTTTTCAAAACTATGTGTTAAACGTGTGTGTGCATTGTGTATGACGTGACTTTGGTCACGGGTTGAAGTGTGTAATATGCATGTTAAATTCTTGTGTTTTGTATTCAATTACTTGAAGTAAATCGTGATGTTCATAAGTGGTGAAATGTTGCTGAATTGAGTGAAAACTCTTGATCAAATGTAACCACAAAAATGCACAAAATAAACGTACGAAATGTCCAATGAATTTACCTAAAATCAACCATATAAAATGTTGAGGAAATGGACTGGAAAGCGTAATCAAATTTCTAGACTTGGTGGAAATTTGGTTTCGGCTAAGTTACTTGAAGAATTGGAGATTTAATTTTTTTAAAAAAATAAGTGAGGTCATCAAGGATGAACCCGAGACCTCACTATATGAAGGCTGCTGAAAAATTTAATATTTAAAGTGAGGTGAGGGGGATTCGAAATGGGGTAAGGCTGGTGAAGAAACAAAAGAAAAAGGGAAGATAAATAAAATGAGTTGTGTGAGGATCGAACCCACAACCTCTCGGATAGATAAGGAAGTTAGGAGAAAAATTAAATAAAAGAAAAATTTGGTTGTGGGGGATAGATCCCACATCCTCTCGGTCTAAATGGAAAAATTAAGGAAATAAAGAAAATAAAAGGAATGTGGGCGTGGTGATTCGATTCTGGGTCCCCAAGCCGAGATGTTTAAGACAAAGTGAAGAAAAGAAATAAAGGAAGTGTAGGTGGGGGGATTCGATCTCGGGTCCCAAGCCGAGAATTCTAAATCAAAAATTTATAATAAAAAAAAAGACTAAGTGTTATACAAGGGATTTGAAATCGGGTTCCCTTGCTCAATTCCGTATCGATACATAAGTCTTACGTATTTAAATATTTAATGAATGCTGCCTATAGGAATCGAAACTGAGACCTTGTCATACTTACAAGATGCATAAGTCTTGTACCATATTATCTTCGGTAAGTATAAGTCACTTAGACGAATTATGAATGAAGCCTCATGGCTTGTACGTATGTGTTCATAAGTCCAGCGTACGTTAAAAGTAAGTGAACCTAAGATGCATGTGATGAATTGATGTGACCCCAGAAGGGTTAAGTAAGGGAGTGAAACAAACTAAAAGGCCAAGTGCATTGGCATATAATGAAATGAACAATCACATAAAAAGGGTGAGTAATTATGATGAGCTAATATGCTAAAGTTAATGAATGTGGTGACAACATGATAAGAGGCTAATGTGAAAGATGAGATCAATCTCAGAAGAGCCTAAGTAAGTGTTACCAATAACATACTCACCTATGAGAGTGTAAAGTTAATGAAGAGACCAGTCTCTAAGAAACACTCTAATGAAAGTATTGACATCAATACACACTTAATACTAATGATGAGATGAGAAATCATCTAATGAGTAATGATGCCCTCATGCTAGAAGCCATCTTCTATGATGTGTTATAGGCTATCTATGAGTCGCGATTCCTTCTTTCGGGAAGGAATAGGTTCTTGTAAATCTCAGGAGATGAGACTGTCCGTTTGGCCGGGTATGGGTCTCCTTATATCTCCTAGTCTTTGAACCTATGCAGCCAACATAGGGATCTATCAGGGTTCAATTCCCTATATACGCTAGCATGTTGTTGTTTCACTTTGGCCGGTGATTCCACCTCTTTTCGGTGTGGGGTAGACACTGGATTTCATGGAGCTCACATGATCTATGTCGGTTAAAGTTAAAGTTCCCAAAGAAAGAATGAGGCCAGCCTCAGTAATGCACAAAATGAAATGAATGATACCAAAGGTGTTTGGTTAGGATAATCAAGAGATGAACTACACTCAAGTAATGACACTAGGTCGTTCTTGATCATTGCACAGTGAACCCGATAAATGAATGAAGCAAACTCTGTGTTTGCTAAAGAAGGCTCCATAGTTGAGGTCCCATATGTTGAGCCCTCATTTTGGGAAGTCCTAATGTTAATTCCATGATTCCAAGGTCTCATGGCATATGAACGAATGATATGTGGTATATGTATGTGCTATATGAAATATGTTATGTCCTGTGTGCAATATGAAAAGAAGGATGATGCATGTTACTCTCATAACATGACTTTCCTAATCCGATTTGGCAAGTCAAACTGACTGGGCTTTCCATAACTCATATAGTTAGGAGAAAGCTTTCCTTAATCATGCATGTCACGACCGGAATAGAGACCCCAGACGAGACCGACATCGTTGACCTCTCAGAGGTCGCAGACAATCCTACATACGTCATTCTTACTTCATCTAGGTTAATTTTAGCGGAAAATTTGAACTTGTTATTTTTTTATTTTATGCTAAACATTTTAAACTTAACATCATAGGCGTTCACAAATCAACCATCTAATATAGAGATAATCAAAAGAAAGAAACAGTTCATAATTGCATTAAACGTATTTTTGCCAAAACGGCACCAATACAAAGTCTGAAATGAAAGTGGAAAGAAACACTAGTGGAACATGCTCCACTAGCTAAAGCCTACATATAAGCTAGATATTAACAGTAGACATCCTCGAAAGCATGAGGTCCTACCAAGTTCGGATGAAATCTCCACGTCCGGATAGCTGCAACATCAACCTGTAAGCTCTAGCGTCCACTTGTGCCTGCACCTAAAAATATAGAGTTGTATGGGATTAGTACACACTTGTACTAAGTATGGGTATATGGAAGCACACACCAAGGACATTCATGAGTAAGAATAGCTCTTTCCTAACAACATGATTATGGAAAGTCAAGTCAGTGGACTTGCCAAATTGGGATTAGGAAAGTTAGTGAACTTTTCAAATTTGGATTAGGAAAGTCAGTGAGCTTTCCAAATTTTGATTAGGAAAGGCAGTGAGCTTTCAAAATTTGGATTAGGAAAGTCATGCCATGAGAGTAACATGCATCATCATACTTATCATATAGCACACAGGACATAATATCTTACACACAGCACATATCATATTGCATATAGCACATACCAACTTTTATAACATTAATTTATATGCCATGAGACCTTCGAATCAAGGACTTGACATTAAGACTTTCCAAAATGATGGCTCAACATATGGTACCTCAACTAGGGAGTCTTCATTAGCAAACATAGAGTCTGCTTCATTCATTCATACGTACTTCATTTCATTTCGTTCATAGGCTAGTGTGAACACCAGCTATACCTAGTATGTAGTTTAAGACTTTCATCGGTTTTGCTGTGCAATGATAAAGAATAACCTACTGTCATTACTTGAGTCTAGCTCACCTCTTGATTATCCTATCTTAACACCTTTGGAATCGTTCATTTCATTATGTGCATCATTTGAGGCTGGCCTCATTCATTCATTGGGAACTTTAACTTTAATAGACATAGATCATGTGAGCATCATGAAATCCAGTGTCTCCACCACACCGAAAAGAGGTGGAATCACAGGCCAAAGTGACCCAAAACATGCTAGCGTATATGGGATTAAACCCCGCCAGATCCTATATTGGCAATATAGGTTTGAAGATTAGGAGATATAAGGACACCAATACCCGGCATGCCGGACAGTCTCATCTCATGAGAGTTACGTGAACTTCGCCCTTCCCGAAATTAGGCATCACCGCTCATAGCTAGTCTATCGGTGCTCAGTATAAAGTTCCATTACATTCAACTCATACGTCATGGAAGCTGGCTTCTAGTATGAGGACATCATAGCTCAATAGATGATTTCTCATCTCATCATTAGTATTAAGTGTGTTAATCTCAATACTTTAATTAGAGTGTTCATAGAGAGTGGTCTCTTCATTAACTTTACACTCTCATAGGTGAGTACGGTTTGGTGACATTTACTTAGGCTCATTTTGAGATTGTTCTCATCTTTTACATTAGCCTCATATCATGTTGTCACCACATTAATTAACATTATTTCATTTTCTCTTCATAATTACTCACCCCATTTTACGTGAATGTTCATTTCATCATATGCCAATGCACTTGGCCATTTGTGTGTTTCACACTCTTACTTAACCCTTCTAGGGTTTCATCGTTTCATTACATAATAATCATTTCATCGTATGCCAATGCTCTTGTCCATTTAGTGTATTTCACACTCGTACTTAACCCTTCTAGGGTTACATCATTTCATTACATACATCTTAGGTTCACTTATTTTTAAATGTATACTAGACTTATGGGTCTATACATACAAGCCATGAGGCTTCATTCATAGTTCGTTAAGTGACTCATATCTTCCTAAGATTATGTAGTACAAGACTTATGCATCTTGTATGTAAGCCAAGATCTCGATTTCGATCTAAGTAGGTGCATTGTTCTTGAACATTTAATTCATATATGACTTATTCATCAATACGGAATTTGGGGCAAGGGAACCCAAGTTCGAATCCCTTGAACAACACTTAATATTTTCTTTTTATTTTCTTTAATTTCGATCATTTAAGGCGTTGGGACCCGAGATCGAGCCCCAACAACATCTCCTCTTTTCTCTTTATTTTTCTTTTACTCGTTTGGGACTGAGAGGTTGTGGGGTCGAACCCCCACAACCTCCTTATTTTAATTTCTTTTAAATGTTGACTATTTCTGCGTTGGCAGTAAGGTTGTGGGATCGAACCCCCACAACCTCACTTTATTTTCTTTTTATTTCTCCCCTTTTTGCCTAGAGGTCGTGGGTTCAATTCCCACGCCTCACTTTCCTTTTTATTTCGCCTTCCTTAACTTATGATCGAGAGGTTATGGGTTCGAATCCAAATCCTCTCATTTCTTAATTTTGTATTTGTACTTCACTTTACAGCCAGTACTCGAGATCGATTCCCCGACCCCCAATCTTTTTTTTCCACGTTTTTAAGGCAGTTCAGGGTGAGGTCATGGGTTCGAATCCTGGTGACCTCATCCTTTTTACACTCAAATAATTTCCAGATTTATTCATCTTTATTTAGCCTAAACCAAACTTGTAAGTTTGCTGGAAATTTAGTCATTTTTCATCTCATTTTCACCAACACTTTCACTTGAACTCTTAGGGAAATTCATAGATCATATATTACGTTTTGGGGTGCATTTTTCATAAATTCGTTTAGCCAAAAGATTGGTACTCAAATCAGCCACACTTTCATTTTAATGAACATCACGATTTACATAGGTTTATGCATGTAAAGTGACAACCATAACATTATCAATTTTGGAGACTTAACCCGAGAACCTTAGTCACTGTAACATGCTTGCACACACACACTTGCACATAATTTCGAACACATGGGTTGTCTTTCATACGATTTCAAGTACACAAACATAATCATATTCATCACGAAAATATAACATACACCTAAATCTACCAGCAATCATACCCAACCTACGATTCATTGGGACCTAGTGACAGGGGCATGCAAAGGGGAACAATCCTAGTTTTCGGACTGAATAATCTGAACCTTAAGGGGTCTCTTGGGAAAGGGGCCAAGAGAAAAGAGAACCCATACCTTTTTGACGTTAAACCCTCGACTTGCTGCCCAAAAAATCCACCCAAGATCACGTCTACGCCTCCTCAATGTCAACTCCACTCGACCGACAACCTCCCTTAGCCTAGTGTGCGATTAACGTTCGTTTTCTTGTGATTTTGTGTGAGTTCTTCAAGTGTGAAGAACTTGGTTTATTTTTTCTTCTCTTGTACCTTATTTTGGCAGAGAGAATACGTGAGAAAGAATAAGAGAGATTGAGTGTGAGAGTTGAGAGATAAACGTGAGAGAGTGGGAGTTGTAGGAGGCTTAGGAGTCTAGTTTTAGGACTTAGTCAATAAGGTTTTGTTTATTTAAAAAAAAACTGATTTCTATTTTATTTTAAATCAGCTAATGAATAATAATTATTAATTAATTACATTAATTTAATAACTTAAATAAAAATCACTTTAATTCATTGCTTCCACCTAGGTTCGAACCCGGGTGGAGCAACACATCACTTTAAGAGCCCATTTTTGTCCCTCTCTCCCCAAATTGCCCCTCCACCTTATTAATTAAATAATTAATTATATATTTAGGGTAATTACGATACTACCCTTAGCCAGGAAAAATACTATTTTACCACTAGACCCTTCAAACCTAAGATTTCCCCTTTTTAAGTCCGGTAAAGACTCCTTCGAGTAAGTCTTCGTATTCGAGAGCCCTACATGGTTGGACCCAACCTTTCCAAGCTCAACTAACTCCCCAAGTTAGTTGGCTTGGTTGTAGCAAGGGTTCCGAGGTCTAGTTCTATGCGCATCAATCCGTGTGAACCCTGGTCTAGTCGTAGGCATTCTTGACACATTAAGCATTACTTTTCTTATCCATTTTTAGGGTTGTTACATTATCCCCCCTTAGGAACATTCGTCCCGAATGACACTACTACTATCTAGCGTAATGCCTGTCAGATCATAACATAATCATTACGCACAGTCAAGTAATAGCAACAAAAATGGAGAGATAAAGAAACTTAGACTTAAGAGTAGGAAGTCTAACCTCAAGAGCTGAAAAGATGAGGGTAGCGGGATCTCATATAGGGATCAGCCTCCCACGTATCACCCTCAACAAGATGATTTCTCCATAATACCTTCACTATAGAAATCTCCTTGTTCCTCAGACGCTTGATCTGTCTGTCTAAGATCTCAATAGGTACCTCCTCGTAGGACAAGTCTTCATCGACCCCCAAACCTTCCACAGGTAGAATCGATGCTGGATCACCTATACATTAAAGACTGGATGGACAGAAGCTAGCTCCTCAGGCAATGCCAACTCATAGGCCACCTCACCCACACGCTGTAGGATCTCGTATGGCCCAACATACCTCGGACTTAACTTCCCCTTCATGCCAAACCTCATCACCCCCTTCATAGGTGATATCTTCAGATAGACATGGTCACCAACATCAAACTCTAAGGGCCGTTTTTGTTATCTGCATATGACTTCTGCCGACTGTAAGCAGTAGCCAACCTGTCCCTAATCACTCTGACCTTCTCTAAGGCCTTATGAATGATCTCTGGACCCAAAATGGATGACTCTCCAACCTTGAACCACCCAACTGGAGACCTACACCTCCTACCATACAGTGCTTCAAACGGTGCCATCCCAATGCTGGAGTGATAGCAATTATTATACGAGAACTCTATCAAAGGTAGATGGTCATCCCAGCTACCCCTGAAGTCAATCACACACGCTCTCAACATGTCCTCCAATGTCTGAATGGTGCGCTCAGCCTGCCCATCAGTCTGAGGATGAAAGACAGTACTATCTTTACCTGCGTGCCCAAGCTCTTCTGGAAAGATCTCCAGAAATGTGAAGTAAACTGAGCTTCTCTATCTGAAATGATAGACAAAGGAATCCCATGCCATCTCACAATCTCATCAATGTAGAGTCTCGCATAATCCTCGGCTCTGTAAGTAGACTTGACAGGGATAAAGTCGGCAGACTTACTCTCCTATCCACAATAACCCATATGGAGTCATGTTGTCTCCTAGTCCTTGGAAGACCAACCATGAAGTCCATATTCATGGCCTCCCACTTCCAAGTCGGAACCTCAATAATTTGAGTAAGACCGCCAGGCTTAAGATGTTCTGCCTTAACCTGCTGACAATTAGTACACTTGGCCACATATTCTGCAATGTCCTTCTTCATGCCATCCCACCAATAAATCTGCTTAAGATCATGATAATGCAAATGGAATGATACCAAAGGTGTTTGGTTAGGATAATCAAGAGATGAACTACACTCAAGTAATGACACTAGGTCGTTCTTGATCATTGCACAGTGAACCCGATAAATGAATGAAGCAAACTCTGTGTTTGCTAAAGAAGGCTCCATAGTTGAGGTCCCATATGTTGAGCCTCATTTTGGGAAGTCCTAATGTTAATTCCATGATTCCAAGTCTCATGGCATATGAACGAATGATATGTGGTATATGTATGTGCTATATGAAATATGTTATGTCCTGTGTGCAATATGAAAAGAAGGATGATGCATTTACTCTCATAACATGACTTCCTAATCCGATTTGGCAAGTCAAACTGACTGGCTTTCCATAACTCATATAGTTAGGAGAAAGCTTTCCTTAATCATGCATGTCACGACCGGAATAGAGACCCCAGACGAGACCGACATCGTTGACCTCTCAGAGGTCGCAGACATCCTACATACGTCATTCTTACTTCATCTAGGTTAATTTAGCGGAAAATTTGAACTTGTTATTTTTTTATTTTATGCTAAACATTTTAAACTTAACATCATAGGCGTTCACAAATCAACCATCTAATATAGAGATAATCAAAAGAAAGAAACAGTTCATAATTGCATTAAACGTATTTTTGCCAAAACGGCACCAATACAAAGTCTGAAATGAAAGTGGAAAGAAACACCTAGTGGAACATGCTCCACTAGCTAAAGCCTACATATAAGCTAGATATAACAGTAGACATCCTCGAAAGCATGAGGTCCTACCAAGTTCGGATGAAATCTCCACGTCCGGATAGCTGCAACATCAACCTGTAAGCTCTAGCGTCCTCCACTGTGCCTGCACTAAAAATATAGAGTTGTATGGGATTAGTACACACTTGTATAAGTATGGTATATGAAGCACACACAAGGACATTCATGAGTAAGAATAGCTCTTTCCTAACAACATGATTATGGAAAGTCAAGTCAGTGGACTTGCCAAATTGGGATTAGGAAAGTTAGTGAACTTTTCAAATTTGGATTAGGAAAGTCAGTGAGCTTTTCCAAATTTTGATTAGGAAAGGCAGTGAGCTTTCAAAATTTGGATTAGGAAAGTCATGCCATGAGAGTAACATGCATCATCATACTTATCATTAGCACACAGGACATAATATCTTACACACAGCACATATCATATTGCACTATAGCACATACCAACTTTTATAACATTAATTTATATGCCATGAGACCTTCGAATCAAGGACTTGACATTAAGACTTTCCAAAATGATGGCTCAAACATATGGTACCTCAACTAGGAGTCTTCATTAGCAAACATAGAGTCTGCTTCATTCATTCATACGTACTTCATTTTCATTCGTTCATAGGCTAGTGTGAACACCAGCTATACCTAGTATGTAGTTTTAAGACTTTCATCGGTTTTGCTGTGCAATGATAAAGAATAACCTACTGTCATTACTTGAGTCTAGCTCACCTCTTGATTATCCTATCTTAACACCTTTGGAATCGTTCATTTTCATTATGTGCATCATTTGAGGCTGGCCTCATCATTCATTGGGAACTTTAACTTTAATAGACAAGATCATGTGAGCATCATGAAATCCAGTGTCTCCACCACACCGAAAAGAGGTGGAATCACAGGCCAAAGTGACCACAAAACATTGCTAGCGTATATGGGGATTAAACCCCGCCAGATCCTATATGGCAATATAGGTTTGAAGATTAGGAGATATAAGGACACCAATACCGGCATGCCGGACAGTCTCATCTCATGAGAGTTACGTGAACTTTCGCCCTTCCCGAAATTAGGCATCACCGCTCATAGCTAGTCTATCGGGGTCTCAGTATAAAGTTCCATTACATTCAACTCATACGTCATGGAAGCTGGCTTCTAGTATGAGGACATCATAGCTCAATAGATGATTTCTCACTTCATCATTAGTATTAAGTGTGTTAATCTCAATACTTTAATTAGAGTGTTCATAGAGAGTGGTCTCTTCATTAACTTTACACTCTCATGGTGAGTACGGGTTTGGTGACATTTACTTAGGCTCATTTTGAGATTGTTCTCATCTTTTACATTAGCCTCATATCATGTTGTCACCACATTAATTAACATTATTTCATTTTCTCTTCATAATTACTCACCCCATTTACGTGAATGTTCATTTCATCATATGCCAATGCACTTGGCCATTTTGTGTTTCACACTCTTACTTAACCCTTCTAGGTTTCATCGTTTCATTACATAATAATCATTTCATCGTATGCCAATGCTCTTGTCCATTTAGTGTATTTCACACTCGTACTTAACCCTTCTAGGGTACATCATTTCATTACATACATCTTAGGTTCACTATTTTTAAATGTATACTAGACTTATGGGTCTATACATACAAGCCATGAGGCTTCATTCATAGTTCGTTAAGTGACTCATATCTTCCTAAGATTATGTAGTACAAGACTTATGCATCTTGTATGTAAGCCAAGATCTCGATTTCGATCTAATAGGTGCATTTTCTTGAACATTTAATTCATATATGACTTATTCATCAATACGGAATTTGGGGCAAGGAACCCAAGTTCGAATCCCTTGAAACAACACTTAATATTTTCTTTTTTATTTTCTTTAATTTCGATCATTAAGGCGTTGGGACCCGAATCGAGCCCCAACAACATCTCCTCTTTTCTCTTATTTTTTCTTTTACTCGTTTGGGACTGAGAGGTTTGTGGTCGAACCCCACAACCTCCTTATTTTAATTTCTTTTAAATGTTGACTATTCTGCGTTGGCAGTAAGGTTGTGGATCGAACCCCACAACCTCACTTTATTTTCTTTTTATTTCTCCCCTTTTTTGCCTAGAGGTCGTGGGTTCAATTCCCACGCCTCACTTTCCTTTTTATTTCGCCTTCCTTAACTTATGATCGAAGGTTATGTGGTTCGAATCCAAATCCTCTCATTTCTAATTTTGTATTTGTACTTCACTTTACAGCCAGTACTCGAGATCGATTCCCCGACCCCAATCTTTTTTTCCACGTTTTTAAGGCAGTTCAGGGGTGAGGTCATGGGTTCGAATCCTGGTGACCTCATCCTTTTTACACTCAAATAATTTCCAGATTTATTCATCTTTATTTAGCCTAAACCAAACTTGTAAGTTTGCTGGAAATTTAGTCATTTTTCATCTCATTTTCACCAACACTTTCACTTGAACTCTTAGGGAAATTCATAGATCATATATTACGTTTTGGGGTGCATTTTTCATAAATTCGTTTAGCCAAAAGATTGGTACTCAAATCACCACACTTTCATTTTAATGAACATCACGATTTACATAGGTTTATGCATGTAAAGTGACAACCATAACATTACAATTCGGGTAGGTTGGCCGAATATGTCCCTTTTCGCAAGTTAAGCTTCATCGGGTTCGATCCTTGGTGAAGCAATGTTAAATCTAATTAATTTATATTAATTATCTGATTTAAGTAAGGGCATGATTAGTCATTTAACCTAAGACTTTAAAAAATCAGATTTTTAATAATAAATGGCAAGGAGTCCTAGTTTGACTAAGTCTTCAACTAAGACTCCTACTACTAAGCTTACTATAACATCTCTCCACTCTCATTCTCATGATTCTCCACTCTCTTTCTCACGCCTATTTACTCTCATTCTCACGTTCATTATCAGTAAAAGAACAAAATCAAAAGTTCATCACTCTTGAAGAACTTGAACGCTAAAACACAAAAGAAAAAATAAACTAAAAACGAAAAGCAAAAACATTGTTGTTGACGGGTTGTGCTTGAAGTTTGGTGGTGAGGCTTTGGTGTCGTGGGAGTTGTCTTCCATTGGAGCATATTTGGAGGGTATTGATCGACAAAAGGTATGGGTTTTCTTTCTCTTGGTCCCTTTCCCAAGAGACCCCTAGGATTCAGTCGAATTCTAATCCGAAAACTAGGAATGTTCCCCGTTGTATGTCCCTGTCACTAGCTCCCATCGATTTTGTAGGTTGGGTATGTTTTGCTGGTAGAATTTAGGGATGTGATGTGTTTTCGTGATGATTTTGTTCATTTATGTATGTTAAGATTTATGTGAGTAATAAGAATGCTTTTCAAAACTATGTGTTAAACGTGTGTGTGCATTGTGTATGACGTGACTTTGGTCACGGGTTGAAGTGTGTAATATGCATGTTAAATTCTTGTGTTTTGTATTCAATTACTTGAAGTAAATCGTGATGTTCATAAGTGGTGAAATGTTGCTGAATTGAGTGAAAACTCTTGATCAAATGTAACCACAAAAATGCACAAAATAAACGTACGAAATGTCCAATGAATTATCCTAAATCTATCATATAAAATGTTGAGGAAATGGACTGGAAAGCGTAATCAAATTTCTAGACTTGGTGGAAAATTGGTTTCGGCTAAGTTACTTGAAGAATTGGAGATTTAATTTTTTTTTAAAAATAAGTGAGGTCATCAAGGATGAACCCGAGACCTCACTATATGAAGGCTGCTGAAAAATTTAATATTTAAAGTGAGGTGAGGGGGATTCGAAATGGGGTAAGGCTGGTGAAGAAACAAAAGAAAAAGGGAAGATAAATAAAATGAGTTGTGTGGGGATCGAACCCACAACCTCTCGGATAGATAAGGAAATTAGGAGAAAAATAAAATAAAAGAAAAATTTGGTTGTGGGGGATAGATCCCACATCCTCTCGGTCTAAATGGAAAAATTAAGGAAATAAAGAAAATAAAAGGAATGTGGGCGTGGTGATTCGATTCTGGGTCCCCAAGCCGAGATGTTTAAGACAAAGTGAAGAAAAGAAATAAAGGAAGTGTAGGTGGGGGGATTCGATCTCGGGTCCCAAGCCGAGAATTCTAAATCAAAAATTTATAATAAAAAAAAAGACTAAGTGTTATACAAGGGATTTGAAATCGGGTTCCCTTGCTCAATTCCGTATTTATACATAAGTCTTACGTATTTAAATATTTAATGAATGCTGCCTATAGGAATCGAAACTGAGACCTTGTCATACTTACAAGATGCATAAGTCTTGTACCATATTATCTTGGGTAAGTATAAGTCACTTAGACGAATTATGAATGAAGCCTCATGGCTTGTACGTATGTGTTCATAAGTCCAGCGTACGTTAAAAGTAAGTGAACCTAAGATGCATGTGATGAATTGATGTGACCCCAGAAGGGTTAAGTAAGGGAGTGAAACAAACTAAAAGGCCAAGTGCATTGGCATATAATGAAATGAACAATCACATAAAAGGGTGAGTAATTATGATGAGCTAATATGCTAAAGTTAATGAATGTGGTGACAACATGATAAGAGGCTAATGTGAAAGATGAGATCAATCTCAGAAGAGCCTAAGTAAGTGTTACCAATAACATACTCACCTATGAGAGTGTAAAGTTAATGAAGAGACCAGTCTCTAAGAAACACTCTAATGAAAGTATTGACATCAATACACACTTAATACTAATGATGAGATGAGAAATCATCTAATGAGTAAATGATGCCCTCATGCTAGAAGCCATCTTCTATGATGTGTTATAGGCTATCTATGAGTCGCGATTCCTTCTTTCGGGAAGGAATAGGTTCTTGTAAATCTCAGGAGATGAGACTGTCCGTTTGGCCGGGTATGGGTCTCCTTATATCTCCTAGTCTTTGAACCTATGCAGCCAACATAGGGATCTATCAGGGTTCAATTCCCTATATACGCTAGCATGTTGTTGTTTCACTTTGGCCGGTGATTCCACCTCTTTTCGGTGTGGGTAGACACTGGATTTCATGGAGCTCACATGATCTATGTCGGTTAAAGTTAAAGTTCCCAAAGAAAGAATGAGGCCAGCCTCAGTAATGCACAAAATGAAATGAATGATACCAAAGGTGTTTGGTTAGGATAATCAGAGATGAACTACACTCAAGTAATGACACTAGGTCGTTCTTGATCATTGCACAGTGAACCCGATAAATGAATGAAGCAAACTCTGTGTTTGCTAAAGAAGGCTCCATAGTTGAGGTCCCATATGTTGAGCCCTCATTTTGGGAAGTCCTAATGTTAATTCCATGATTCCAAGGTCTCATGGCATATGAACGAATGATATGTGGTATATGTATGTGCTATATGAAATATGTTATGTCCTGTGTGCAATATGAAAAGAAGGATGATGCATGTTACTCTCATAACATGACTTTCCTAATCCGATTTGGCAAGTCAAACTGACTGGGCTTTCCATAACTCATATAGTTAGGAGAAAGCTTTCCTTAATCATGCATGTCACGACCGGAATAGAGACCCCAGACGAGACCGCATCGTTGACCTCTCAGAGGTCGCAGACAAGCCTACATACGTCATTCTTACTTCATCTAGGTTAATTTTAGCGGAAAATTTGAACTTGTTTTTTTTTATTTTATGCTAAACATTTTAAACTTAACATCATAGGCGTTCACAAATCAACCATCTAATATAGAGATAATCAAAAGAAGAAACAGTTCATAATTGCATTAAACGTATTTTTGCCAAAACGGCACCAATACAAAGTCTGAAATGAAAGTGGAAAGAAACACTAGTGGAACATGCTCCACTAGCTAAAGCCTACATCTAAGCTAGATAATAACGGTAGACATCCTCGAAAGCATGAGGTCCTACCAAGTCCGGATGAAATCCACGTCCGGATAGCTGCAACGTCAACCTGTAAGCTCTAGCGTCCACTGTGCCTGCACCTAAAAATATAGAGTTGTATGGGATTAGTACACACTTGTACTAAGTATGGGTATATGCAAGCACACACCAAGGACATGCATGAGTAAGAATAGCTCTTTCCTAACAACATGATTATGGAAAGTCAAGTCAGTGGACTTGCCAAATTGGGATTAGGAAAGTTAGTGAACTTTCAAATTTGGATTAGGAAAGTCAGTGAGCTTTCCAAATTTGATTAGGAAAGTCAGTGAGCTTTCCAAATTTGGATTAGGAAAGTCATGCCATGAGAGTAACATGCATCATCATACTTATCATATTGCACACAACATAATATCTTACACACAGCACATATCATATTGCATATAGCACATACAACTTTTATAACATTAATTATATGCCATGAGACCTTCGAATCAGGACTTGACATTAAGACTTTCCAAAATGAGGCTCAACATATGGTACCTCAACTAGGGAGTCTTCATTAGCAAACATAGAGTCTGCTTCATTCATTCATACGTACTTCATTTCATTCATAGGCTAGTGTGAACACCAGCTATACCTAGTATGTAGTTTAAGACTTTCATCGGTTTTGCTGTGCAATGATAAAGAATAACCTACTGTCATTACTTGAGTCTAGCTCACCTCTTGATTATCCTATCTAACACCTTTGGAATCGTTCATTTCATTATGTGCATCATTTGAGGCTGGCCTCATTCATTCATTGGGAACTTTAACTTTAATAGACATAGATCATGTGAGCATCATGAAATCCAGTGTCTCCACCACACCGAAAAGAGGTGGAATCACAGGCCAAAGTGACCCAAAACATGCTAGCGTATATGGGAATTAAACCCCGCCAGATCCTATATTGGCATATAGGTTTGAAGATTAGGAGATATAAGGACCAATACCCGGCATGCCGGACAGTCTCATCTCATGAGAGTTACGTGAACTTCGCCCTTCCCGAAATTAGGCATCACCGCTCATAGCTAGTC
The DNA here is from genome assembly GCA_022817965.1 of Solanum lycopersicoides. Taxonomy (NCBI): domain Eukaryota; kingdom Viridiplantae; phylum Streptophyta; class Magnoliopsida; order Solanales; family Solanaceae; genus Solanum; species Solanum lycopersicoides. Next base: position 44,408 of record JAJJBR010000321.1, read on the forward strand.
TATCGGTGCTCAGTATAAAGTTCCATTACATTCAACTCATACGTCATGGAAGCTGGCTTCTAGTATGAGGACATCATAGCTCAATAGATGATTTCTCATCTCATCATTAGTATTAAGTGTGTTAATCTCAATACTTTAATTAGAGTGTTCATAGAGAGTGGTCTCTTCATTAACTTTACACTCTCATAGGTGAGTACGTTTGGTACATTTACTTAGGCTCATTTTGAGATTGTTCTCATCTTTTACATTAGCCTCATATCATGTTGTCACCACATTAATTAACATTATTTCATTTTCTCTTCATAATTACTCACCCCATTTTACGTGAATGTTCATTTCATCATATGCCAATGCACTTGGCCATTTGTGTGTTTCACACTCTTACTTAACCCTTCTAGGGTTTCATCGTTTCATTACATAATAATCATTTCATCGTATGCCAATGCTCTTGTCCATTTAGTGTATTTCACACTCGTACTTAACCCTTCTAGGGTTACATCATTTCATTACATACATCTTAGGTTCACTTATTTTTAAATGTATACTAGACTTATGGGTCTATACATACAAGCCATGAGGCTTCATTCATAGTTCGTTAAGTGACTCATATCTTCCTAAGATTATGTAGTACAAGACTTATGCATCTTGTATGTAAGCCAAGATCTCGATTTCGATCTAAGTAGGTGCATTGTTCTTGAACATTTAATTCATGTATGACTTATTCATCAATACGGAATTTGGGGCAAGGGAACCCAAGTTCGAATCCCTTGAACAACACTTAATATTTTTTTTATTTTCTTTAATTTCGATCATTTAAGGCGTTGGGACCCGAGATCGAGCCCCAACAACATCTCCTCTTTTCTCTTTATTTTTCTTTTACTCGTTTGGGACTGAGAGGTTGTGGGGTCGAACCCCCACAACCTCCTTATTTTAATTTCTTTTAAATGTTGACTATTTCTGCGTTGGCAGTAAGGTTGTGGGATCGAACCCCCACAACCTCACTTTATTTTCTTTTTATTTCTCCCCTTTTTGCCTAGAGGTCGTGGGTTCAATTCCCACGCCTCACTTTCCTTTTTATTTCGCCTTCCTTAACTTATGATCGAGAGGTTATGGGTTCGAATCCAAATCCTCTCATTTCTTAATTTTGTATTTGTACTTCACTTTACAGCCAGTACTCGAGATCGATTCCCCGACCCCAATCTTTTTTTTCCACGTTTTTAAGGCAGTTCAGGGTGAGGTCATGGGTTCGAATCCTGGTGACCTCATCCCTTTTACACTCAAATAATTTCCAGATTTATTCATCTTTATTTAGCCTAAACCAAACTTGTAAGTTTGCTGGAAATTTAGTCATTTTTCATCTCATTTTCACCAACACTTTCACTTGAACTCTTAGGGAAATTCATAGATCATATATTACGTTTTGGGGTGCATTTTTCATAAATTCGTTTAGCCAAAAGATTGGTACTCAAATCAGCCACACTTTCATTTTAATGAACATCACGATTTACATAGGTTTATGCATGTAAAATGACAACCATAACATTATCAATTTTGGAGCCTTAAACCGAGAACCTTAGTCACTGTAACATGCTTGCACACACACACTTGCACATAATTTCGAACACATGGGTTGTCTTTCATACGATTTCAAGTACACAAACATAATCATATTCATCACGAAAATATAACATACACCTAAATCTACCAGCAATCATACCCAACCTACGATTCATTGGGACCTAGTGACAGGGGCATGCAAAGGGGAACAATCCTAGTTTTCGGACTGAATAATCTGAACCTTAAGGGGTCTCTTGGGAAAGGGCCAAGAGAAAAGAGAACCCATACCTTTTTGACGTTAAACCCTCGACTTGCTGCCCAAAAAATCCACCCAAGATCACGTCTACGCCTCCTCAATGTCAACTCCACTCGACCGACAACCTCCCTTAGCCTAGTGTGCGATTAACGTTCGTTTTCTTGTGATTTTGTGTGAGTTCTTCAAGTGTGAAGAACTTGGTTTATTTTTTCTTCTCTTGTACCTTATTTTGGCAGAGAGAATACGTGAGAAAGAATAAGAGAGATTGAGTGTGAGAGTTGAGAGATAAACGTGAGAGAGTGGGAGTTGTAGGAGGCTTAGGAGTCTAGTTTTAGGACTTAGTCAATAAGGTTTTGTTTATTTAAAAAAAAACTGATTTCTATTTTATTTTAAATCAGCTAATGAATAATAATTATTAATTAATTACATTAATTTAATAACTTAAATAAAAATCACTTTAATTCATTGCTTCCACCTAGGTTCGAACCCGGGTGGAGCAACACATCACTTTAAGAGCCCATTTTTGTCCCTCTCTCCCCAAATTGCCCCTCCACCTTATTAATTAAATAATTAATTATATATTTAGGGTAATTACGATACTACCCTTAGCCAGGAAAAATACTATTTTACCACTAGACCCTTCAAACCTAAGATTTCCCCTTTTTAAGTCCGGTAAAGACTCCTTCGAGTAAGTCTTCGTATTCGAGAGCCCTACATGGTTGGACCCAACCTTTCCAAGCTCAACTAACTCCCCAAGTTAGTTGGCTTGGTTGTAGCAAGGGTTCCGAGGTCTAGTTCTATGCGCATCAATCCGTGTGAACCCTGGTCTAGTCGTAGGCATTCTTGACACATTAAGCATTACTTTCTTATCCATTTTTAGGGTTGTTACATTATCCCCCCCTTAGGAACATTCGTCCCCGAATGACACTACTACTATCTAGCGTAATGCCTGTCAGATCATAACATAATCATTACGCACAGTCAAGTAATAGCAACAAAAATGGAGAGATAAAGAAACTTAGACTTAAGAGTAGGAAGTCTAACCTCAAGAGCTGAAAAGATGAGGGTAGCGGGATCTCATATAGGGATCAGCCTCCCACGTATCACCCTCAACAAGATGATTTCTCCATAATACCTTCACTATAGAAATCTCCTTGTTCCTCAGACGCTTGATCTGTCTGTCTAAGATCTCAACAGGTACCTCCTCGTAGGACAAGTCTTCATCGACCCCCAAACCTTCCACAGGTAGAATCGATGCTGGATCACCTATACATTAAAGACTGGATGGACAGAAGCTAGCTCCTCAGGCAATGCCAACTCATAGGCCACCTCACCCACACGCTGTAGGATCTCGTATGGCCCAACATACCTCGGACTTAACTTCCCCTTCCTGCCAAACCTCATCACCCCCTTCATAGGTGATATCTTCAGATAGACATGGTCACCAACATCAAACTCTAAGGGCCGTTTTTTTTATCTGCATATGACTTCTGCCGACTGTAAGCAGTATCCAACCTGTCCCTAATCACTCTGACCTTCTCTAAGGCCTCATGAATGATCTCTGGACCCAAAATGGATGACTCTCCAACCTTGAACCACCCAACTGGAGACCTACACCTCTTACCATACAGTGCCTCAAACGGTGCCATCCCAATGCTGGAGTGATAGCTATTATTATACGAGAACTCTATCAAAGGTAGATGGTCATCCCAGCTACCCCTGAAGTCAATCACACACGCTCTCAACATGTCCTCCAATGTCTGAATGGTGCGCTCAGCCTGCCCATCAGTCTGAGGATGAAAGACAGTACTATCTTTACCTGCGTGCCCAAGCTCTTCTGGAAAGATCTCCAGAAATGTGAAGTAAACTGAGCTCCTCTATCTGAAATGATAGACAAAGGAATCCCATGCCATCTCACAATCTCATCAATGTAGAGTCTCGCATAATCCTCGGCTCTGTAAGTAGACTTGACAGGGATAAAGTCGGCAGACTTACTCTCCTGTCCACAATAACCCATATGGAGTCATGTTGTCTCCTAGTCCTTGGAAGACCAACCATGAAGTCCATATTCATGGCCTCCCACTTCCAAGTCGGAACCTCAATAATTTGAGTAAGACCGCCAGGCTTAAGATGTTCTGCCTTAACCTGCTGACAATTAGTACACTTGGCCACATATTCTGCAATGTCCTTCTTCATGACATCCCACCAATAAATCTGCTTAAGATCATGATACATGATTTAGACCTTCATTCATCAAATTACACACTTTACATGCTTCACATAATCATACACTTCATTTAGGCATAATATAAGCAAAACATGCAATTCAAGCTCCACAAAACACAGTACAAGAACCATCCTCATTATCACTTAATTTCACATATTAGGCCTTCAAAGCCACACTCACAATACATACTAAGTATAATCAAATTCATCAAGTGAACACCGCCACCAAGAAGGTGGACCATATCACTCAACAAAAATTCATAAAGAGAGTTAACAATGATACCAAGTTACCATTCTTCCAAATCTTTCACACCTATTTACCAATTTACTCAACAATTTATCATAATTTATCCCTTAGGGCAGTACATAAACAACAATATCGACCATAAGAAACCAAATCTCAAAGACTACCAAGTCATGCTCATTTAACCCAATCCTTAAGCCAAAATTTGATTAAAATATTTAACATGTTTTCATTGAAGTTCTAGCATTAAAATAATCAACTAACATTAGAAACATCATTTTTAAATCATTCCAAACATTTTCATGGAAGACCCATGTTTACAGTTGAATGAATGCAAGGTGGGCTATCCATACCCATAGCATTCATTCATCGCATTATCATAAAAGTAGCGGAAAATTTAAAACTTTTTCATTAAGGACACACATTGTAACACCCTAAAAAGAAGTAATATGAACTAGAGCTTCGTGGTTGTTTCTTGAGTTAGTTTAGTTATAAATTGAGTTATATTAGTATCCTTAGGCAGTGTGTGATGTTTGCTAAGTTTGGAGGTCAAACGTCCAAGAATGTCCATGACGTTCGAAAGATATGCCTTAGATAGTGCTTGTGTGTTGTCATATGTTTTAGTGAGTTTTAAGTGTTCGTTTTGTTTGAAATTCGTGTGGGATGTTCCTAAGACCAAGACGACAATTTTGAGGGGTGTTACGTTCGGGTACGACCCTACCTAGGACCCACAAGGGTCCCTAGAGAAGGAACGAGTCAGTCAAAAGGAAATATATGTCCCATCTTATGAACAACAAAAACTTAAAGAGCAAACATTTGACTCACATCTTTCGTATGGAAGAAATGCTTGCACGCATTATCAATAAGGTAGAAGGGTCGGAAAAAGTGTTGAAAGAGACAGAATAGGATGTCTCAACTCTCAATTCGACGGTGACTTCTCCTTCAGTATCTATTAAACAACTGGAGACGCACATGGGTTAAATTTAGACTAATATAAATCCAAGGCCGTAAAGAGGGTTTCCTAGTGACATAACGGTCAACCCAAAAAATGAAGTATGAATTGGTATCTCCATCATACACTATGTTATTTATGGCATGTCTTTGGAGGCAACCCAAAGTTTATTGCTTTCATTTATTTTATTTTAATAATGGGTGTTCAATGTGTAGGTTGAAAGTTGAATGTTTTTTTAGAGTGGCACTTAGGTGAGAAAATAGTCTAGTCGGCGACACACTGAAGAGGTCAACAATCACAACTTGGAATGTCATTGGAACCACCCAGCTTAGTGGGGAATTCCGTAATACTCTACGAGCAAAAAGCATAGTCGGCAACTCACAGAACAAGTTATCGAGTCTGTTTTTTACCGCTGTTTGAATCCTCAAATTGTTGGGAGTTCTACAATACTCGGTGAGCCAAAATACCACTTAGTGAATCGCCGAGTAGTTCGGTAGGCGTGACTTACTCCAACGACTCGCTCAAAAATTATAATGTTTATAAAGGCCTAAATTTTTGAAAATTCAAAATCATTTCACTTTAATACTTTTCAACTGTTGTATTCTCTCATCCGATATTAGTACTTTCATATTTTTGCATTTTTAATCTAAGTTTATTTGGATGTTTTCTCGAGATTGATTTTGTATTATTTTTCACCTAGAAATTCAAATCTATTTCGGCATAAAAGGTTTCTTGTCTGAATCCAAAACTCTATAAGTGGTTGAACTTGAATGAAATCGGTATTTTGTCATTGACATATATGTGTAGTGTTGTTTTATTGAAATGTGCTTGTTGGATTGCTATTATTTAAAAGCATTAGTGCTTAAATGAACGTAAATAGTTCCTTCCCGTGTCAATAGTTGATTAAATTGTTTGTTAATATTGTGTTAGATCTAGCGTAGTGAAGTCTGGGAAACCCCAGATTGTGCTAGTTGTCAAAAATTTACTAAAGATAGAGCGGTTGACGCAATTCTTAAGAATAAAAGACACTAATTCTCTAATTTTGGCAATATCCGGGGATGTTTTAGTACCCCGAGCGCATGGGTCTTATGGGTCTAATGGAAATTTGATAGTATAAGTGTTTAATTTTGATTTCGTGGGTTGCGGGCTTTATTATGAAGGGAGGGGTGAAAAGGTGGCAGAAATGGCTATTTGGCGAGTTGGATCGATCTCACCGAGTAGTTCAGCGGATCTCCTAAGACCCCCTATATCTCTCTTTATTTCTCTTGTTTGTGGGTTTGATTTTGGTAACAATCGGCAATACTCTTGAGCTCACCGAGTGTCACGACCCGAGAGCACCCCCATTTCGTAACATGGCGTCCTTCACCCCAAAACCCTATTAGAATTCATTCTTCACATAGGCAACAAACATAGTGTGAAATTAAAACATTTCTCAATAAAGCCAACCACATAATATTCATTTATAAAACAACGGAATACTAAGTCTCAACATAGACATCTTAAACACAACATCAACATCATAGGGAAATGGCCCTTTACAATTGAAAGGAAACTACAAAGAGTCTTTTACATTAAAAAAGGAAATATAAGATTTCTTCTTCCTCGAATCCATGAGGACGAACCAAATCTTGGAGAATACAAATCAAAGCCTTCAACTAGAATGTCCACCTAGAAACCTCAACCTACACTTGTAGTAAAAGCATAAAAAAGATGATGTGAACATAATTAATTACAAAGTATGATTACCATGCAAAAACATGCTAACATGGGACCTTTTATTGAAATTCATACTTTTATGCAATTGCTGAAACTTCATGAACATTAAACAATAGATGCACAATATAAGCAACAACTAACAGACAAGTCAGATTTAACATTCTAACTCAATCATATGCATAAACCTTTACCTTTACATTTACCTTTAGCCTCCACTTCAAGTAACCCTTAAGATATACCTTTGTGCAAGGTGTGGATAGAGTACCATACCACCATCCACACCATCTAACAACTTCATAATCACCCAAGTGCATTTACCATTAATCCATTAACGTTTACATATTAAATCATTAATAGACATAAACATCATATGAATCACATCATCTTCTTAAGACCACCATATAAGGCAACTCTAAGTCGTACTTGTGCGATGTGTAAGAAGCATCCAAAATAGTACTCACACTAAGTAATCATTTGAAGTCACCCTAGACGAGGCACATTCGTATACAATAAGACATTACAAGGAAGGAACTCATAATACAATTCAAGTATAGAATCAATCACTACGTTAAGGACATGTCAACATTCTTCAATAACTTTAATTTCATTTGGAACACCATCATTCATATGGAAGAAGGTCACATTCTCATTAATGGCATTATAAGAGACCACTAATTTCATTAACATTATTAGGAACACACATGACTTGTCTCAAATACGTACTTATGCATTGCATAGCTGGCGTCCCATTCCATAACCCATACAAAGTAGTAAACCCCTAAGAAGATATAGTTCATTACATTTTATTGTGGGGATTAAGCCTAACCGACATAGACCATGTGAGGAATTCATGGAATCCCGATGTCACCCTCAGCTAATAAAGGATCCCTTCTTTCTTAAGGTATTGTCATTCTTTCTAGCTTACGTGGATCCACTAGCTATAGACCTATGTGGGCACATAGTTATGGGATAAAGAGATTGCTACAAGATACCCCGCTTCAACTTACGTGAGGGCATCCATTTCAAAACATTTCTACTAGAAACCTCGCCTCAACTCAAGTGAGTGTTTCCATCTCATTTCACTATCTACTCGGTGCATAGTATTATTCCCCATGGAGTATCAGAATTTCATTACATTCATTCATTATAGGGTAAGGGATTGCTACTAAATACCCCGATTCGAATCACGTGGGAGTATCCATCCAAACCAAACATTCATTCATTCATGAGAAAGCTTAAAAGGGACATTTGGACTGTTACTATAAACCTCGCCTCATCATACATGAGTGTTCCCATATAAAATCCCACATTCATTCATTAAGATGGCATTTAAAGATTTTACAAGATACCTCTCCTCAACTCTCGTGAGGGAATCCATATCCAACCCCACATTCATTAATTCTTCATTCATATAAACATCATGATTCACAAGTATTAATATAGATACAACATTCAATACTAACTCAATTAGCGTCTAAACATAATCCTCTTTCCTTCATTAAGATCACACAAATTATTTACATTACATTCATCCATAAAATATCATGATAATACTTCATTCCGACACAATATTCCTACAAGGACATGATTATAATTTACAAGTTAAGTAAACACCTCCACCATAAGGGATCAAACAGCAATCTATCACAATTATATATCATTAGGATTCAGTCTCAACCCATAGATCCAAGATAATACAAGATATAAGACTATTGGAATATTTACATAACTCATTCCATCATGAACATAAGCAGTTCAACATGAACTCATTGGTAACTTCCCTTTCTAGGTCATGTTCCTCATATAACCCTCAAATAAATAATTCACCACAGTAAGACACAATTAATGACATTAATTCATAAACTAACTCCATTTAAACTCATGTTATTCATTATACATTCATAATCAACCAACTTCCAATCAAATTAGGAGTTTACAGGAAGACATGGGTTCATGAAGGAATTCAAAGAAAAATCAACTTAAAATCATTAATCAAACCTCATATCATAATTATAATAGCTTTGAAAATGTTTTATCAAAGAGACGATGCTTAGATTAGAAAGTTTGAATTTTGATCATTAAAAGATTTTGGAATCTATTTTTGATTGACTCCTTGAATGAAAGACTATTCAAGGATGAAGGATCACCATACCTTAAACTTGAAGAATCCTACCGAAGTTATGAAGAAAAACATTGTAATCCTCAACCTAGATTGAACTTGACCTTGACCTCCCATGGAGTTCTAGAGAGAAGATATTATGGGAGAGAGGGGGTTGTTTTAAGGAAAAATGATTAATAAAATCTAAAATAGCTTTTTATTGTTTTAATACTCTTAAAATACCTTAATACACTTAAAATAACCTTCCAAATATTTAAAACAATTCATAAACAATTCACCATAAGACTATTGCCTTGGCCGAACCCAAGACAGATTGCAGGTGCAATCTACGCCCACCCGACCACAGACTGTGGTCTGGTCCACATCCTATCAATTAGGGTTCGTGGTTTTGGGGTGGTCGTTGGGGAGTCCTATCTTTATGTCTAAACCCTTAACACCTCAACCATGGATGGAGAAGACATAGAATACCTTCAAACCTTAAGACAAACTCATACAAAATTCAAACACACACACGTTAGGCTCTAAATTCACTAGTTCATTTTAAGGGTCCGTACAATATCCCCTACTTAGGAAAATTCGTCCTTGAATGACAATTAAACAAATAAAGGGGTATCGACTCAAGACAAAAAGACAACTATCGAGCATGCAACCTCATAAACAATGCACAAAAATGGAAGGAAATAACAACTCCATATTGATAGACTCAAAACACAACAAGAAGTTAACTACTACTCCTATAAACTCATTATACATAAAAAATTCACATGATTCATTTAATTGGAGTAACTTCCTTCTCCAACTCACATCATGCTCATTAATAAAATATTATGCAAGATATGCAACTCTTTCAAAAACACTTTTAAGAATTTTCAACATTTTATTCCATAAATCAATTAGGCAAATCACGCTAGATACACATAAACATGAGGAACAAATTCATGAAAACTCATATATCTTATTAAAAAATAATTCAACAAGAAAAATGCATACTATCAAGAATCCATGGACAACTAATTAACACTCATGACTATAAAACATAACACAACTTACAAGGAAACTCTAGGTCTGAAGCTTGAGTAAGAATGAAAGGAATAGAGAATTGGGTGTGGAACTCTCACATCCTTTCTAATCATCATGCCATCCCCCACTTAAGGGAAAACCCATGTAAGGCTACATAATTTAACATGGGGCATTAAACTAAACATTCCTATCTATAAGGAATCATTAACTTACCAGAGCTTTCAAACTAGGTATGTTCTCATTAAGAAACTTTTGCTCCTACAACCTTACCAAAAACACTAAATATCTCATACTTTTTAAGCTCACTACACCCCTCATAAGGTGATAATTCAAGTAAACCTAAATCATGAACATAAAAAATACTCATCAACCTTACTAGCTAAGCACATCATCCCTCCTCTTGGGAACAAGCTTACAAATTCATCGTTTTATACAATTCTAACGTCAGAACAATTCATCACAAAACCTTCACACTCATTAACTAAGTTGATTCTAACAAAAAGGTCGATTACACTTGTAACCTCCTTTTAAAAAAGCTACTCACAAAATTAGCTATAGGAACAACTTAAGACCGCTACTCCTCAAATCGTTTCAATAAACCTTAACACTTCATCATGACCCTCTATAAACATACTACCTAAACAACAACTCATCCAAACCAAAGGATTCCATCCAAATAACACATATCTTTCCAAGTCACATTACCACAATAGCATCTCTACTTACCTTTTCTCCCTCGAATCCATGAAGCATTAGCCCTTCAATAGCCACATCTAATAGACCACCAGACAAGGAATAAGAGATAGATCTTATGGAGTTAAGATATATGGCACTACACTAGACTAATGACGAAAAATATCCATCGTCCTATAACATCTCGCTCATAGATGTGTCCCGACTCACACCGATGAAAAAAATCTAATGGACATGGCTTATGATACATATAGCTAAAGACCATTTTTCAAAACCTTAAGCTCTTATACAAAGTTTGTCATGAACAGAGAGAACCCCAAGTTTTAACACGATGTACGATGGAGTCTTGTACAAGACTCCTAGCATTCATTCATCACATAAGCAATAAAAATAATATAGAATTAGAACTTTTTAATAATGTCAACAATCGAATGTTCATTTATCAAAATGATGGAGTACTAAGTCTAAACATAGCCATCTTAAACACAACATCAACATAATGTCCCATTACAATTGAATGGAAACTACTAAGATTTTATATTTTTAGATAGTAAATATAAAACCTCTTTGTCCTGAATTCCATGAGGACATACCAACTTTCGGACAATAGAAATTCAATCCTTCAACAAGAGAGTCCACCTAGTAACTTCACCCTACACTTGTAGTAAAAATGAAGAATATAGCGCTAGCACAATTAAGCACTAAGTATCATGACCATGCAAAAACATGCTAAAAAGGACATTTTATGAAAGTCATGCTTTTATTCCACTTGGTAAAACTTCATGAACATGGAACAATTGAGGCACAAAATAATGCACATTAACATACAAGTCACATTTAACATTCTAACTCTATCATATGCATTAACCTTTACCTTTATCTTTTGCCTCCACTTCAAGTAACCTTTAAACTATACCTTTGTGCAATGGTTAGATAGAGTCACATACCACCAGCAACACCAAGGCACCACTTTAGGATCACCCAAGTGCATTTACCATTCATACTTTCACCTTTACAAATCAAATCATTATAAGACATAAACATTATATGAATCACATCTTTTATTAAGACTAACGTCTAAGTCAACTCTAAGTCATACTTGTGCGATGTGTAAGTAGCATCCCATAATACTACTAAAACTAAGTAATCCTTTGAAGTAACACTGAATAAGGCACATTCATATACAAAAAGACATGAAAAGTGAGTAACTCATCATACATCCTAAGTATATCATGGATCATTATGTTAAGTACAAGTAAATATTCTTCATTAAATTTCATTTCATTAGGAAAACCTTCATTAATAAGATATAAGGTCACATTCATATTAAGTTCGTTATAAGAACCCATTCATTTCATTAGTATTGTAAGAAACACACCATGAATTCTCTCAAATGCGTACTTATGAAATGCATAAATGGCATCCCATTCCACCACTCATACTAAGTAGTACACCTTTAAGAAGATATAGTTGATTACATTGTTTTGTTGGGGTTGAGTGTCACATCGGGGAGTACCCCCTATAAGTAACATGGCTTACTTGACCTCTCGAGGTCTTATACAGGCCGATAGTTATCATTCATCGCATTGACATAGTAAATTTAGCGAAAAATTTAAAACTTTTCATAGCACATCATATGCTAGAAACTTACTTCATATATATAAAATATCGTATTACATACTTATACCTTTAGTCTCTTTGTCATATTAGACTCAAAAACATTAAAGTACATTAGGGACACTTCCCTTAACACATAATACATAAGTATACTACATTTGAACACTTTACAGTAAGACATGACATTAGGACATCATTGGATTTAAGGATTCCTTTCCTTGATCTTGGGAATCACATATCGAGCTCCTCAGTTATGTAGACATCCTTTAAGCATCAATAACCTACACTATGTGTAAAAACCAGAGAAGAATGGAATTATTAAAATAATGCACTAAGTATGGCAACCATGCAAAAACAGGCATTTAAAAGGGACATTTTCTTGAAATCATACTTCACGCATTTTTGAGTAAATCTTCATAAAACCTTTATCCAATAGCATTTATATCATTCACATATTTCATATAATCATATTCAAAGGTCAAACATTCATAAGATCGCATATAGAATTTAAGACATTTTCAAGTCACATTACAGTGAGCTATTCCTAATTTACAGTGAACATTTATTTCTTTTATTCATTAACCTCCCAAGTAACCCTCTAGTGATACTTGGTGCAATGCATCACCTTAAGGCCACAAGGAAACCATACATACAATCTACACAAGGCAACATATACCATCATAGAGGTATAGTACTACATAGACATATTTAAGCAAGACTTATTGGCTTTACAATAAACCTCACTCATTATTCACATTTACAAATTTCACTTCACATAGAACATTCAAAGACCTTACTCATAATCCTACTCTAAATGTACTAGTGCAATTTATATGTGAAGCCCCATAACATCACACATACTCAGTAAACCTATCATAAGACCACAAGCCTTACCATCCAATTCATACAACAACAAGTAAGTGAAGACAAATTCATTCATGTCAATACAAGACCTTCATCATATAGTCATTTAGAACAACATAGTGCATATAAAGATAAGATCACATCATGTAGACTCATATCATGCTCATCTTCATAACAAGTAGACAAATACTACCATGCCATGCATAAAGACATATTCATAGACACATGCATTAGAACACCTTCCTAGGACTTCCCTCAATATCCACTTGTGCAATCTATAGGTGAAGTCACATACCCCCACCTACACTAAGCAACTACCCTTAGGTTATCCTAGTTAGGGTCCTTACATTACTTTCATTGTCCATTTTACTTTAGGGAAACTATAGCCTTAACTTACATAGACCATGTGATGCTAAACATGGAATCCGGTGTCATAAAACCCCACACTGAAAGAAGGTGGTCTACCGACCAAAGTAGAACCAAACATGACATAGCTTTCTGAGTGGATGGACTAGCTAGTATCCCATGGTGGTAACATAGTTATGGAACTTGGGGGCTATCATGGAAACATCACTCTACACCCTTTATGGGTTATGAGTGTATCCACCCCATGAGATTTATGGTAGACCTACCTTTCCACTTTAGAAAGGGACACACACTCATATACAAGTTCACTCGGTGCTAAGCTAAGTTCTATTTATTGAAAAAGCCTTTATTATCATTTCTTTATAAAATATAGGTTTAGGAGAGTCATACCCTCACATGCTTAGCTCATAGGTCATAGATGAATGTTCATCAACCTAAATCATGGAGAAATCCCTTCACATGGACATAGCATTTGTAAAGCACCATCTAGTTTAGGGTACACATGAATACACCTTTCAAGGACCCTCTATTTACTAGATCTTCACATATATGTGTGTGAATACTTATATGTGAGCAAAACTTTCACATAACACAGTAAGACCACACATGACCATACATTCATAATCATGCACATAGATACCAAATCTAGGAACTATCCTATCAAGGCACACATGTGCAATGCATAGACAAGGTCCCATACCCTTGTCAATACTAGTACACCTATTAATTCATCCTAGTCAAGTAAACACATATCATACTTTCATAGACATAAGCTTAATATGCATAGTAGTAGACATTAGTGAATTATGAGATTTACCTTTCATTTAGACACCATGACCTATACTACTTGTAAGCATGCATGTAAAGTAAGGGTGTGTGTTCATTGGTAAGTATAATCACATAATGGCTATCAAAATCATATTGAGGCAGCCACCCTCTTAGGACCACAATACACATTCAAGCATAGACCACACAACACACAATAGCATAGGAGACAATTCAACTTCATATTACACTTTAAGACTCCTAACATTTGTTATTCACTCATTCACGTTGGGGTACATGGGTAGGGGTCATCAATCCTTAACACTTCATTAATGGCAGCACCTACACATGATCTTATATAACGATTTACATGCTCATAACAATAGTAACATAACCTAGATTCACAACTATAATAGAAGCCTAGGCACAAGTTAAACATAAGGTAGATCATCATAATCACTCAATCATATTTTCATCAATTTTGCCTTAAAGGCCATGGTCAACACATATATAATTACAATAAAGTAAACACATCCTCCATAAGTGGACCATACCACACAATGCCATACAAGGCTTCATCAACTACAATACTATAAGGAAAATAGAGGAGATAAGTATTCTTACCAATTTCTCACCCTTTGATCATCATTGATCAATAAACCTTGTTGATAAAAAATTCATATATAGGGCAGTAGCTATATGTACTTAAATCATAAGTCAAAACATGTACAAGACGCTATAAGATCATACTATAACATAATACAAGTCATCTCATATGTACTAGAAAGTAGATGAATGTAGATCTTTAACCAATTTCACTTGCATTGATCATAAATTATATTTCATGAATAGCATCAATATAGGGCAGTAGCTAAAGACATCATACTCAAGTCCAATTCCTACTTTATTTACCCTAGAATTTAGGTCACATAATGTTCAACAGAACATTCAATTCATAGGCTAGATTAACCTAGATCAATTCATGCCAAGACTCCTTATAACGCCCCAAAACCAACTAAGGTGAACTAGAGCTTCATAAGTGTTGCTTGATTGAATTTTAAGTTAAACTGAGTTAGTTTAGTGTTCTTAGGCAGTGTGTGAAGTTTGGTTAAGTTTGGAGTTCAATCTACCAAGAACGTCCAAGAAGTTTGGATGGTATGCCTTAGAATGTACTTGTGTGTCTTGGTGTGTTTGGATGAGTTTTACGTGTTTGTTTTCCTTGAAACTAAGGTGGGATGTTCGTAATACCAAAAGAATTATTGTATGGGTTTAACGTCTGGTCACGACCCCACCTAGGACCCACAAGGGGCCCTAGATGAAGGGCCCAAGACTTGGGAAAAATCATCCAAAAAGCAGTGCCCATCGACGACCCTAAGGATGGTCCTTGGGTCCCTCAACGGTCCGTCGACCTAGGGCATAGATTGTACCAGTGATTTCAGTTGGCCATGCTCCATTTGGAGCTAAGTATCCACCAACGAGACCCTACCAACGGTCCGTTGGCTCACAGATGGTCCGTTGTGAAGGTCTCGTCTGTGAGGCCTGCCAAGTGTGTTAAGTGGCTGCCAACTTGGGGTGTTTTATGTATATACACCCCAAGTCTTTTAAGACCATAGGTGGATAATTTTAGTGTTTTTAGGTTATATTAAATTAGCTTTAAACGCTAGACCTAGACAAGACCCCTCACTTCAAAAATTCAAACACTCTCTCCTAAAGACAAACTCTCTCAAGACTCCATTGAAAGCTAGAGGTCAAGGAAGGATAGGAGGGCTGGTTGGACGTGTCTCTTCATCAAAAACTATTGGATTTGGTCTATGGTCTTAGTGAGGTATGGTATCCATTCTTGAAATCTTTTCATTCAAAAAAGCTACTTCACAAAAGGTTTCAAAGGGTTTCTAATCAAACTTCTTCTACTTTGATTTCTGTATGGGTCTTCTTGTATTTAAGTTCTAATGGTTGAAATGTAATTATCTTGGTTTTAATTGATGATTTTGATGTTAAGACCCATAAATTCTTGTTTATGCATAATTCAACTTTTGGCTTGAAAATTGGCTATGTGAGCAAATTTAGTAGGATATGAACTTGGGTCTTCTTGTATTTGTCATGTGGTGTAGGTACTGCCCTAAGGGGCCTTAATATGGTGAAATATTGATAAATTTTATGGGTGATATGGTTTGATTTGTTGATGAGTTGCTCTCATTGTATAGTTCTTACTATGAATTGCTATTTGAGTTGTAGGGCCACCTATAGGGTGGTCGGTGCTAATTGATGAAC
>JAJJBR010000322.1:0-45037 GCA_022817965.1 Solanum lycopersicoides
GAGAATTTTCTCATTTTTTTAAACCTAGACATGCTCATGTTTTCTTTCTAGTGAAGTCTAAATGGTAAGTCACACCAAATACATCACATCAAATAGGAAGTCATTTCACAAAATGTCAGTTTCTAACATAGTACTCACCTTCACTTCTAACATAGTACTCACCTTCACGTAAGCATCATTTGGGAAAAACAATACAAAGTATAGGAACACACATGAATACTTAGCTACACATGCTTTCATATTTTAAGAGTGAGCCTACAATCATGCTTCCAGAACCATACAAGTTACATTATTTTCAAGAGACTCAACATATTTCATTTTTGAAGAGGCTCTATTTCTCATTATAAGGCTAAACCTTACATATCAAAAGTGGGTAAAACTAAATTTCTTACCTTATCTCATGTTGTAAATTCACAATTAGCATATTAAGAATCATTCGACATGAGAAAAACATGGATTTTATCAGAAATTCCCTTCATGCACTTGGGAATCTTCACAAAATCTTTAAAGTAATTTAAATCAATACAGACCAAACATATACAGTTCATGAAATTCATATTTTGACAAAACTCTTTATCATGAACAAGCTTACTAAGAATTCATTAGTTTCAAGTTCAAGCAAAAATAGAAGTACAAGGTAGAAAATATCTACAACCTTACTATTCCATCACCATCCCCAACTTAGGGTAAACCCAATTAGAGAGCAACTTAACCCAATTTTCAAGAGGATCTTAACTTAGCAACCTTCATTGTTTTTTTCATCACTTAAAAGTGATTGCCATTTTAGAAGGAATTACAGTAATTCAACCAAGCGATTCTAGACTTTATCACCTAGGCAATTTATCCCCAATCATCAAGTTACGTCATATACTATTAACTACGTAAGGTTTTCATACCATACACTAACACCAAGGTCATAAAACATTAGGGGAAAACAACAAGGAGACTTAGACATAAAAAATCTTCTTTTCATTTGGTCATTACAGTAAGGTGACTTGTAGGTCACTAAAACCCACATCATAACCCTACCAAGACAAGCATACTATCTTCACACCTAGGATCAAGTATATACAAAGGACTCCAATCCATACTATGCAACTTATAAAGGACCACATAATATACCAAGGGACAGATTTAACATTTTTAAGCACATATTCTTAGGTAGCATGCATCCATAGGTAGTCACTACAAATTTAAAGCTCAAATCATAATATTAAGCTACTAATATGTAAAACCCTACAGTAACACATCATTCCAAAAGAAACTCATTTAACCATAAGAACTCCTAACATGCTCTAACTCTATCATGACACACATTTCTCAACATAACATGTCATTCCACATAAACTTCATACATAGTCTCAAAGGGCGTCATATTAACCAAACATGCAAAAATTCACCTTCACAGATACTCATCAAACCATAAGACCAAGTTAAGCATTAAGTCACCTTTTCTCCCTCAAGCATATAAGATACCATCTCAGCAAAGCAATCACACTCTAAAAGACCACCGTACAAGAAAACATAAGAGGGAGATGTTATATAGTTAAGTTCTATGGAACGATATGAGAATGATTAAGAATGGAAACTCTATCTTCCTATAGACTCTCATATCATTTGATGATGTCGTGACTCACCACCAAATAATATGAGACTCTACTAGACGTGGCAATTTGAAACTTTTTAGAGCCTAAAACCACTTTATAAACCTCATGCTCTGATACCACGTTTGTCACATCCGGAGAGCACCCCTTAGAAGTATCATGGCATACTTGACCTCTCGGAGGTCTTATACAATCCCATAGTTATCATTCATCGCATTGTCATAGTAAATTTAGCGAAAAATTTAAAACTTTTCGTAGCAAATCATACGCTAGAAACTTCACTTCATTTCTATATATACATAATATCATATTACATACTTAGACCTTAAGTCTCTTTTCCATCTTAGACTCAACAACATTAGATTACATTAGGGACACGGACCTTAAGACATAAATATAAGTATAAATTTATACACTTTACAGTGCAGACATAACATAGGAATCCTTGAACTTAAGGATTCCTTTCCTTGAGCTTGTGAATCACATATCAAGATCCTAAATCACATAGACATCCTTTAAGCATCCATAACCTACACTTTATTTAAAAAGTAGAGAAGAATGAAGTTAGTACAAAAATGCACTAAGTATGGCAACCCTGCAAAAACATGCATTTAAAGGGACATTATCTTGAAATCATACTTCATGCCTTTTTGAGTAAATCTTCATAAAACATTTATTCAATAGAATATATATCGTTCATATACTCCATATAATCATAATCAAAGTCCAAACA
Source organism: Solanum lycopersicoides (assembly GCA_022817965.1). Classification (NCBI taxonomy): domain Eukaryota; kingdom Viridiplantae; phylum Streptophyta; class Magnoliopsida; order Solanales; family Solanaceae; genus Solanum; species Solanum lycopersicoides. The sequence goes on from JAJJBR010000322.1 coordinate 2,338, forward strand.
TCATATAAAATAACATATAGAATTTAAGCCATAGTTGAGGTCACTTTACAGTGAACTCCTTTACCTTAACAGTGAATTCCTTCTTTGAACTCATTAATCTTCCAAGTAACCCTCTAGTGATACTTGGCTCAATGCATCACCTTAGGACCACAAGAAAAGTATACATACAACCTACCTAAGCCATCACATATCTTAATAGAAGCATAAAACATCATAGACACATTTAAGTTACGACTTCATTGGCTTTACAATAAGTTACATCAATTTAATCATGGATTTACTTTTCTTCATACTCATCATGTTAAGACCTTATTCATGACCCCAATATTAGTCTACTAATTCAATGTACATGTGAAGCCTCATTACCTCACACATATTTAGTAACCCATCATGAGACCACTAGGGAGAAAGCGGAATTGGACGCTTACCAACTTAAGGATGTTGCTCAAGTGTGGTATGAGAAATGGAGGGGTGAGAGACCCTTAGAAAGAGAACCGGTTGATTGGGAGGAATTCAAAGAGGCTTTCCTAGATAGATTCTTTCCTTTAGAGTGGAGGGAGAAGAAGATGGTTGAATTAATGAACCTCCGTCAAGGGGGAATGAGTGTGCAAGAGTACTCTCTCAAATTCACCCAACTCTCTAAGTATGCCCCAACCATGGTGGCCAACCCTAGGGCTAGGATGAACAAGTTTGTGATGGGCGTGTCTAGCTTGGTGGAAAAAGAGTGTCGTACGGCTATGCTTCTTAATGACATGGATATCTTTAGGCTCATGGTTTATGCACAACAAATTGAGGAGTCCAAAATTAGGGAGATAAGGCAAGAGGGTAAGAGACCTAGGTCGGATGATTCTAGTCACCAAAGGCCTAAGAAGAGGTTTTATCCCCATGATTCTTCTATGGGAAACAAGGATAGGGCTCCAAATCAACTTTCTCAAGGTGGTGGTCATTCCTATGAAAGGGCTAGGTGCCCTACTTGTGGCAAGCAACATGGGGTTAAGTGTCTTGCCGGATCGGATGGTTGTTTTGCATGTGGTAATAAAGTCCACAAGATGAGGGACTTCCCAAACCTTAAATCATAGGGGAGAGATGTCAATCAAGCTTCCCTAGATCCTAATGCTCCCAAGAAGAACCCTTCCTATGGGATGGGGGCTAGAAAGGATAATTAATCCGGATTGATGGTTTTGGTAAGTCTCAAATCTTTGTTATTGTTGCTTTTATGTTATGAGATGAGTTTATATGGTTTTATAGTTCATATGATCATGTCATCTTGATAAATTCGTCAAAGAGTAGAATTTTGAAAGTTTTGTATGTTTGGCAGTGTTACACTGAATGTTCACTGTGACAAATTTGCAATTTGAGAAAAATTTGCCTTGCCTTAATTGAAGTTTAAATATGTACAAAATTGTTTTATATGAGCATGTTTAATGTTGGATAAGGTAGTTCCTCCATAAAAGAAGTTTAAGGTTGAGTTTTGACTTTGTGAGTTTGGGAAAAGTTGTCTATGTTGATAAGTGTTGAAAGTGTGAAATGATGTTCCTTGCTAATTGATGCTTTGATTGTTGATGTTTTGATAATGATCTAAGTGAATTATATGATGCTAATATATTCCTTGTTGTTCTTAAAAATTTAAGTGTCATTCGAGGACGAATGTTATTCCAATTGGGGGAGAATATAACGCCCCAAAATGAACTAAGGTGAACTAGAGCCTCATGATTGTTTCTTGAGTTGATTTTAAGTTAAACGGAGTTAGTTTAGTGTCCTTATGCAGTGTACAAAGTTTCGTGAAGTTTGGAGGTCAAACTACCAAGAACGTCCAAGGCATTCGAAAGATATGCCTTGAGTCGACCTTGTACGTCTAGACGAGTTTCGTCGAGTTTTATGTGTTCGTTTTGGATGAACTTCATGTGAGAGGTGTTAAACTTATAGATGATAACATTTGTGTTGGAAACGTCGAGTAAATTATCCGCAAGGACCATCTAAGGGTCCTTGAGGAAGGACCCAAAACCTGGTAAGCAGGCTGTCCCAGGCAGCCTTGGCGACGGAGCTGTCGACGGCCAGTCATGGCTGTGACGCCCCGTCACAAGGTTACGTTGTGGGGTACTTGTTCAAGGGTGTAGAGGGGACCCTTGGCAAGCCACTGAATCTTGCAACGGATGGTCAGGACGGGCCGTTGCACCCGTGATGCCCCGTCACAAGCAGGTCGTCGCAAGTCTTGTCCTTGTGCGTAGATTTTCTGCCAAGTTAGGGGTGAACTTGTAAATTCACCCCATATCTAAATAAGAGTTTGGACGGTTTGTTAAGGGATATTTAGGTTATATTAAATGAGTTTTAAACCCTAGACCTAGACAAGACCCCCTCACTTCTAAATTCAACTCTCTCTCTCTAAAGAAACCCTCTCAAGACTCCATTGGAAGCTAGAGGTCAAGGAAGGAAAGGAGGGCTGGTTGGAAGTGTCGCTTCATCAAAAACTCTTGGTTTTTGGCTTTCTTAGTTAGGTATGGTATCCATTCTTTAATATCTTTTCATTCAAGAAGCCAACTTCCCAAAATGGTTTTTCAAAAAGGGTTTCTAAATTCAAACTTCTTCTAACTTTGATTCCTAGTATGGGTCTTCTTGTATTTAAGTTCTAATGGTTTAAATATATTTATTTTGGTTGAAATTGATTATCTTGATGTTAAACTCCATGAAACACTTGTTTACGCATACTTCAACTTTTGATTTAAAAATGGGTTATGTGAGCATGATTTGAGTAGGGTATGAACTTGGGTCTTCTTGTATTTGTCATGTTGGTGTAGCTACTGCCCTAAGGGACTTAATATGGTGAAATGTTGATAAATTTATTATGGGTGATGATGGTTTGAATTTATGATGAGTTGTTCTCATTGTATATTTCTTATTATGAATTGCTATTTGAGTGGTATGGTCCACCTTATGGGTGGCGGTGCTAATTGATGAGCTTGATGTTGTTTAGTATGTGTGGAGTAGGTAATCTTGAAGGTCTAATATGTTAAATGAATATATATTGTATATGGGTCTTCTATTGTGCTTGGTGTAGCTTGAGTTGCATGCTTGACCTAGTTTATGTCTAAATGAAGTGTACGATTATGAGAAGCATGTAGAGTGTGTAACTTGATGAATTAAGGTTAAAGTATGTGTAGAACTTGATGATAATGAAGCGATGCTTATATGCAAGGTGTGCACATGTACACACACACACTCTTTTAAGATTTGTATTATGCCAAGTTGAGCAAAAAGGGGAATCTTGAGGTGGACACACTTCGTGAGTTGAGATGTAGTGTCTAGTAGCAACCTCTCCATTCCTAGTGAGCTTTCTAAGATAGACTATTATGTTGAGTAATCCGTGTGGAGTTATACCTAGCACCGAGAGGATATGAAGGGGAGGTGGATTGCACTTCGTGAGTTGAGATGTTGTAATCCAAAGTACCTCTTGAGATGAGTACTCCTCGTTAGTAGAGAGTGAGTTACTTAGTACCAATCTCCTTATCCCTTAACTATGTGCCCTCATAGGTGTAGCTATTGGAAAAGCCATGTAAACGCTAAGAAGCATGACCTTACACTAGGCAAGTAAGGATCCCTCATCCGATAGGGGTTAATATCGGGATTCCATGTCTAGCTCTCATGGTCTTTGTCGGTTAAGCTAACTCCCACAAAAGAATTAATTTGAAACTAGTTAACTTGTCTATTGTTGATATTGTGTATGTATGTCGTGAAGTGCTCAATCCACTTTAGTTACCATTAGGAGCACTAAGTGGGAGTGGTAGTATTGGATGTTACTCTAACATTGCACTTGGTGTGACCTATACCTACTATGGGATAAGAGTACCTTCATGAAATCCGTGTGAATGAGTACTATGGTGTAGTGTTATGGATGATTATTGTGGAGTACTATAGTAAATGGAATCCATTAGGAGCTCTAAGTGAGAGTGGTAGTATGGGATGCTACTCTCACATTGCACTTGTTGTGACCTATATTTCCATGAGTGTTTTGCATATGTTAGCCAAGGGCGTGGATTTGATTCCAACGAAGTAAGCCTAGGATTTGGTAGTTTTAAGGGTCTCTTTGGTGTGCTTTGAAGGGAGTTGTAATGAAAAATCCCTTCTTGGCTCACCTTAGGGAATCTTAGGATAACCTTGGGTTAGGGCAACTTCAAAGGAAAAGAGTTCATATGACTTGGACCGTGCCATTCACTGTAAGGTCTTCATTGTAAGAATTCAAAATGTTCACTATGATGCTTTATTCAATTTTCATTGTAAGTTTAGTAAGTTCATTGAATTGTTCGTTTTGATTACTCTAAGTTTTGGTGAAGTTGCCATAAAGTGTTGATTGTCGATTCTTATGTTGGTTTGTTTCTAGATTCATGAATATTGCTTTAATTGCATGAAAAGTTATTTTTACTAAAATGTCCCTTTTTGTATCTTTTTGCATATGCCATACTTAGTACATTGTTGTACTAACCCCATACTTTTATATACCTTATGAGTATAGGTTGGAAGCCTTTTTGGAGGATCGAAGTCGAAGCTTGGGAATTCTATCTCTCAAGAATTGGGTATGTCCTCATATATTCGAGGACATAGTTTTATGTTTCTTAGTTTCTTTATTAAGACTTAAAGATGTATTTACTTCTATTGTAAAGGGCCTTGTCGCTAATATTCTAAGTTGTGTCTTTAAGTTGGCTTGTGACGATAAGATTTCCTAGTATTTATGAAAAGACTTCTTTTATTATTATTATCGTGAAAAGTTTTAATTCTGCACTACTTTTCATGCTTTATGTTATGAATGCTAGTTAGAGGGCTTATACGAGACCCCAAAGGGGCCAAGTACGCCCGGTCATGATTCGAAGGTTTTCCTAACTTTTAGGGGGTGCTTTCGGGTCGTGACAGTGGCAAACATAGTTTATGGAATTAAGAGATAGGTATAATCCCTCTACATGCCATTGGGAAATTGGGGCCTCCTCTCATGTGAAAACAAGGGTGAACGTTCCTCAAAGGGAAGTTACCACCTCATGTGGGTCCATAAGTGACTATTCCTTTAAGGAAAGTCAACACTCTATCAGGGACAAATGGTTAATCTTCCTCCAAGGAAAGTCAACACCTCTCAATGTCAAGTTCACTAGGTTCTAAGTTAAGTTCACTTTCTTGAAAAGCATTTATTACATTTTTTTACAAAACATAGGCTTAGGATATTTACTCCTCATATTGTTATAGAATATTCAAGCCCCCATCTAGTTTTAGAGTATTCTTGGGCACACCTTTCAAGGCCCCTCTATTGACTAGATCATCATCCATGTGTGTGTACTTTTATGTGAGCAAACCCTTCACATAACACATAAATGTCACACATGTTCATCTATCAATGCATAAGTCTATAGGTGTAACTATATGAGCAATCCATTCATATCAACACTCTAACACACTATGCACAATCATATTTCATTATATCATGTATTTAACATCCTAGAATGTAAATCATATTCATAACATGCCCATACATTCATTTTCATGTACATAGAAAATAAACCTACGAACTATCCTATTAAGGTACACATCTGCAATGTATAAACAAGGTCTCATGCCCTTGCCCATACTAGTACACCTATCAATTCATCCTAGTTATAGAATGCATAACATACTGCACATACATATACTTTACATGCATAGTAGTAGACATTAGTGTATATGAGACTTTCCCTTTCATTTAGACACCATGAATCTTTTACTACTTTTAAGAATGCATGAAGTGTGAGTGTGTGTGTACATTGGTCACATGATCACCTAATGGCTGTCAACAACACATTGAGGCAGCCACCCTCTAAAGACCATATTACACTTTCAAGCATAGAACACATAAAACAATTTAACATAGGAGGCAAGCTAACTTCATATTATACTTTAAGACTCCTAACATTAGCTATTCACACATTTACATAGGGGTACATGGGTAGGGGTCATCAATCATAAACACTTCACCCATGGCAGCACCTACACATGCTCTTACATAGCCATTTACATGCTCATAACAATAGTAACATAACTTAGATTCACAACTATGATAGAAAACTAGGAACAAGTTACACATAAGGTGATCATCATAACCACTCAATCATACATTCATAAATTTGCCTTAGAGGCCATGTTCAACACATATATAATGACAATAAAGTAAACACCGCCACCATAAGTGGACCATACCACACAAGTCCATACAAGGATTCATAAACATTATTATAGAGAAATAGAGAAGTAGAAGAGTAGAGCAATTCTTACCCATCCTTTAGCTTTTGCTCATCATTGACCATTACTACTCTTTCATGAATAATTCAAGTATAGGGCAGTAGCTAATGTACCATAATAATAAAAGAAACCATGTACAAGTCGCTACAAGATCATATTACAATCGAATACAATACATCACATATATAATAGAAAGTAGAAGAACATATATCTTTAACCCAATTCGCTTGCATTGATCATCAATAACAATTTAACAAAAATACACATGTAGGGCAGTAGCTAAAATGATCATTACTCAAACGAAATCATTCTTTATCTACCCTAACATTTAAATCATGTCATATACATTACAATCTTCACTTAATACGCTAGAAGAATCTAAATCAATCTTTAAAAATTCCTTGGTTATCTATTCATTTTAGATCAATTATACCTAATTATCATCACATTATACATATAGGCAGTAGCTAAGGATAATTAACCAAATCTAGTCAGTAGCAACTTCAATTGATGCAAATTCTTACTTACATTGATCATACGAGAATCCAATGTCCTACAACAATCAACATGCAACAAAATGTACAGTGAATACATAGATCATAGACTAGTCATGTTAAATCCTTCATACATTGATCCTCATGGATCCTTCATCATCAATTCATCATTAATCCACGTAAATAACAGTAGATATAGACAAATCAACATAAGTGAATCGCAATTCAACCATTAACAAGTCATTATCACAAATCCCATGCAAGGACTAAATTGAGTTAGGAAGGGACATGGGTTCATAATTCAATTGGATTCAAATTCACATTAAAACCAATACATTAAAATCAATTAATCATGATTTAATAATTAAAAACATTTTTATAAAGAACCCATGGCTAGATTGAAATATTGAAAGTTTGATCATGAAATCTCTTTGAAAACTTTGAGAAGAACTCTCCAAGTGAAAGGTTACATAGAGATGAAGGATAACCATACATTTGTCTAGTTGAAAACCTCTAAAATTTGGTGAAGAACCCATGAGAATAAAATCTACAAGCTGTTCTTAAGCTTCAACAACAATGGTGGTTTCTAGAGAGTATTGGTTTTGGAGGGAAGGTTTATTTCGTGTAGAAGTGATTGGGAATGGTATTTTCACGTTTTAGATGACATATATGTACCCAAAAATAGCTACATAAACCTATTAGAGTCAGGTTAGAAGGTGGGGTGAATTTCCCATTCACCCCTTAATAAAACAGTGCGCAAGGTAGCAGTTGTTGGCCACCATCGACGGATCAACATCGACTGGGCGTTGGTCAATCGACTGGCCGTCTGTGGCTTCACTCGATTGGACATGGTCCTGTTTTTTGGGTTGAGACTTGACCTGTATATGTGTACATAGACTAGACCTCACCAACGGGCCGTTGGTCAACCAAATGGGCGTCGTTTGGTTCAGTCGATTGACACTGCCAAGGCAGTGTCTCGACTATCCTTGGGTCCTTCTTCTGGCTTTTTTGCGGGGCCCTTTAGAACTTGTACCCGTATATTTACCACATAATTACAAACCTTAACAAGTTGTAGAACTCCCACACAAGTTCACCCAAAACAAATACTCGTAACTCGTCCAAACATGCGAGGCCCCATCAAGACACATATGAACGTCTCAAGGGTTAACTTTCGAACGTCTTAGACGTTCTTGGATGTTTGACCTCCAAACTTCACAAAACTCCATATCATGCCTATAAACATCATTATATCTCATTTTAAGACTTCATAAAGCTCATGACATGCACATAAAAGCACGTATATACACATGAGATACATAGGTGACTAGGCGTCGAACGTCTTGGTCGTCCCTTGACGTTTGACTTCCAAATCACCTCAAACTTTACACACTGCCTCTAAACCATATTATAATCCATTTAAGGACCTTAGACCTTTATGACGAATATGTTAGGCTCTAGACACCCTAACTTATTTTGGGGGTCTTACACATTGCATACATGTATGAAAAGTAGTGTGGAATTAAAACATTTCACACAAAATAAAAATACTTCAAAATATCTCTTTTATAGAAAAACATAATAAAAGGCTAAGTATCAAAGTCTCCATCTTATACCTACGGATATACTGTGACACGGCCCATACTTCAACATATAGGAAAATAGCTAAGTCTAATAAAATACTTTCAATAAGGAAATCTATACATTAAGATGTCCTCGAATCTAGTGAGGACAACCAATATCTTTGCTTGAATGAACACTAACCAAAGCTTCCACTTCAAGACTTCTCTCAAATGCCACCTACACATTTAGAGATAAACAAAATTTATGGAATTAGTACAAACACTTGTACTAAGTATGTCATCATGCATAAAATCATGAGAAACGGACATTTGTATAAAACATGCTCTTTTTTATTAAGATATCATAGTATAAGCATAAGAAAAAGATTTAACACCTTATAAACATATAAGATCTTACATAAGAATTTTATCAAAGATTGAAGAATGTTATAGTGAACTATGTCACTTTACATCGAACTAAGTTCAACTTCCAGTGACCTCTTTTAGCTTGCAACCTTCTCACCAAAGGTTATCCTAAGACTCACTTAAGTGAGACGAAGAGAGACAGCCCATACACCCTCTCTAAGCACACCTAAATTATCCTTAAGACTACCTAAGATAAGACCATTCTCACTTTATTTGTTAAACTCCCTACCTAGAATTACTCAAATACTCACCTAAGTAAGACATGAAGAGACCTCCCATGCACCCTATTTAAGACTACCTAAGCAATCCCCAAAGCTACTCTAGATAAGTACTTTTTCATTAACATTCCTTTACTAAAGTCATTATTTTCATTAAGTCATTTAGAAAACATTCATCACTTATGGACATTCACATAATGTTCTTTAATAAGACCTAGGGAACTAACACACTAACATCTTCAAAGCCTAATTGTGCAATGTATAGATAGCGTCCCATTCCACTACACAAACTTGATAGTATTTATCCAACACTAAAATATATCCCACATGATTAGAATAGTCAATAACCGACATAGACCATACTAGCCAGGCATGGAATCCGGAGTTATAAACCTACTCTGATGGAGGGTGTTTTACTTGCCAAGGGTAGAATGTAACAACACTAAAAATGTATAAGATAAATACTTAAGGTGTCAAGAATGCTTGCGATTAGACCAAGGTTCACACGGATTGATACGCGTAGAACCAGACATCAGAACCCTTACTACGACCAAGCCAACTAACTTGGGGAGTTAATTGAGCTTGGAAAGGTTCGAACCAACCATGTGAGGCTAACGAAAACTAAGATTTAATCGAAAAAATCTTTACCGGAATTAAAAGAAGAAATTTTATGTTTTGAGGGTCTAGGGGTAAAATGGTCTTTTCCAGGCCAAGGGTAATATTGTAATTACCCTGAGGAGTTAATTAATTAATTAATTAATTTAAATTAAAAGAGTAATTTGGGTGGGTCAACCCGAAGTGACCCATTTTCGCAAAAAGGGTGTCACTCGGGTTCGAGCACCACTTGAAGCAACGAAATGATGATTTAATCATCAATTATAATCTAATTTTTTTCTAAGGGCATAATGGTCATTTTACCTAAGCTAAATAAATCAGATTTTATTAATTAAATTAAACCTTTCTTTGACTAAATTCAAACCTACACTCCTAATCCTAATAAATCTTTTTCACGTCACTCAACTCTCTTTCACATCTCTCAACTCTCATTCTCTCACGTTCTTCCTAACAAAAGAAAACTCAAGAACTGTTTAACAACAAAAGTTCTTCACACTTGAAGAACAAACACGAAAATTCTAAGAAAACAAGTTAACCAAAAATGTAGGCAAAAGGCAGGGGTGTTCCGTCGAGAATTGGTGAAAGTTTCGGTGTTGGACGTGATTGGAGAGGGTTTTGGACAGCAGGTCGTGTGTGGATTAAACGTCAAAAAGGTACGGGTTTCTTCTCTCTTGATCCCTTTCCCAAGAGGCCCCTTACGATTCAAGATATTCAATCCGAAACTAAGGTTGTTCCCCGTTGCATGTCCTTGTCACTAGCTCCCAAACGATTTCGTAGGTTGGGTATTGTGTGCTGGTAGATTTAGGCAAGGTGTGATGTTTTATGTTGAATGGGAATATGTTTTTGTGCGTGAAATCACGAAAATGATAACCAATGTGTGATCGAAGAAAGTGTGTGTGTGTGTACGTTGGCAGTGAGTCTTAGCCACTGTTTGGAGGTGTGTAAGGCATGTTTTCTTCTTGTATTTCATGTGTTAAAGTTGTGCATAACGTGATGTTCATATGGTGTGTGAAGTTAAAAATTTTGAGTAAAAACGCTTGACTAAATGTAACCCCTAAACTACACCTAAATTAGATACTAAGTGTTTGGTGAAATGCCCTACGAAACCAATATGAAAAGTTGATTTAAGGAAGGTAAAACTATGAATAAATTTCCAGATTTGTGCACTCTACAATGAGGTTAAAATCTGGGTTTTTAAAGGGAAAATAAAATAAGTGAGGTCAATAGGAATTGAACCCAAGACCTCACATGTTAAGGTGGCTGAAAAAGAAAAAAAAACGTGAAGGGGCTAAGGGGAATTGAACCCCTTAGCTACTGGTTTCGCGAAAAAAGAAAAAGGAAATGGTGCTGGGGGGAATCGAACCTGGCTACTGGAATTCGCGACCAAGAAAAAGAAAATGGGTCTGGGGGGAATCGAACTCGCGAACTGGAGGAGAAAGAGGAGAAAAATAATTAAACAAATAAATGGGAGGCGTGGGATTCGAACCCACGACCTCCAGGCTAAAAAAGAATATGGCGAAATTAACTAAAGAAATAAAGTGAGACTGTGGGGGTTCGATCCCACAACCTCACTGCCACTCGCCTAAATTAAATAAAAAAATAAAGTTAGGAGGCTGTGGGGGTTCGAACCCACAACCTCCCAAGCCTTTCTTGAAATTAAGTTAAAAATAAGGAGGTTGTGGGGGTTCGAACCCACAACCTCCCTATTCTAGCGAATTAAATACTAAAAAATCAAAAAGGCTGTGGGTGTTTGATCCCACAACCTCTTGGTTTGGGCGAAAATGAGCAAAGTGATGTTAATGAAAAATAAAAAGGTGTTGTGGGGATTCGAACCCACAACCCTTCGGCCAACCTACGAGAAAAACTAAGTACAAAATTAATGATACGATTTTAATATTGGTATTTAATTTAGAGTTCTAATGTTATGAATATTAGAAATAAAATCAATGAAAAATATAAATGTTATCCAAGTGATTCAAACTTGGGTTTCCTTGCCCAATCTTCCGTATTGATACATAAGTCATACGTGAATAAAATATCCAGGAATAATGCCACCTACTTAGATCAAAATCAAGATCTTGGCATATATACAAGATACATAAGTCTTGTACTACATAATCTTAGGAAAGTATGAATCACTTAACGAATTATGAATGAAGCCTCATGGCTTGTGTGTATAGACTCATAAGTCTAGCATACGTTTTAAAGAAGTGAACCTAAGGTGTATGTAATGAAATGACGAAACCCTAGAAGGGTTAAGTAAGAGTGTGAAACACACAAATGGCCAAGTATATCGGCATATGATGAAATGAACTTTCACGTAAAATGGGGTGAGTAATTATGAAGAGCAAATGTGCTAATGTTAGCGAATGTGGTGACAACATGATATGAGGCTAATGTATATAATGAGAGCAATCTCAAATGAGGCTAAGTAAATGTTACCAAAACGTACTCACCAATGAGAGTGTAAGATAATGAAGAGACTAGTCTCTATGAACACTCTAATGAAAGTATTGAGATTAACACACTTAATACTAATGATGAGATGATAAATCATCTAATGAGCTATGATGTCGTCATACTAGAAGCCAGCTTCCATGACGTATGAGTTGAATGAAATGGAACTTTATACTGAGCACCGATAGGCTAGCTATGAGCGATGATGCCTTCTTTCGGGAAGGGCGGAGGTTCACGTAACTCTCATGAGATGAGACTGTCCGGCTTGCCGGGTATGGGTCTCCTTATATCTCCTAGTCTTTGAACCTATACTGCCAATATAGGGATCTGGCGGGGTTAAATACCCATGTACGCTAGCATGTTTTTGGGTCACCTTGGCCGGTGATTCCACCTCTTTTCGGTGTGGGGGAGACACTAGATTTCATGATGCTCACATGATCTATGTCGGTTAAAGTTAAAGTTTCCAATGAATGAATGAGGTCAGCCTCAAATGAAGCACATAATGAAATGAATGATACCGAAGGTGTTAGGATAGGATAATCAAGAGGTGATCTAGACTCAGGTAATGACATTAGGTTATTCTTGATCATTGCATAACAAACCCGATGAAAGTCTTAAACTACATCCTAGGTATAGTTGGTGTCCACACACTGGCCTATGAATGAATGAAATGAAGTACGTAAGAATGAATGAAGCAGACTCTGTGTTTGCTAATGAAGACTCCCTAGTTGAGGTCCCATATGTTGAGCCCTCATTTTGGAAAGTCTTAGTGTCAAGTCCATGATTCCAAGGTCTCATGGCATATGAACGAATGATATGAAAGAAACTATGTGTTATATGTTATGTGCTATGATATGTGCTATATGTAAAATGTTATGTGTTGTGTGCAATATGATAATTATGATGATGCATGTTACTCTCATGGCATGACTTTCCTAATCCAAATTTGGAAAGCTCATTGACTTTCCTAATCCCATATTGGAAAGCTCATTGAATTTCCTAATCAAACTTTGGAAAGCTCACTGACTTTCCTAATCCAAATTTGGGAAGTTCACTAACTTTCCTAATCGAAATTTTGTAAGTCCACTGACTTGAATTTTAATAATCATGTTGTTAGAGAATATTTATTCTTTCTCATGCATGTCCTTGGTGTGTGCTTGCATATATCCATACTTAGTACAAGTGTGTACTAACCCTTTACAACTATACTATTTTTAGGTGCAGGCACAGGTGGAAGATAGAGCTACAGGATCATTGTTGCAGTTATCCGGACGTCCAGCATTCATCCGGAGTTGGTAGGTCCTCATGCTTTCGAGGATGCTACTGTTTTACATTCTAGCTTAATTTTAGAGATGAGCTAGTGGAGCATGTTCCACTAGCGTTTCTTTCATGTTTTTATTCAGACTTTGTATTGGTGCCATTTTGGCAATTATAAACTTAATACTTATTGAACTCTTTCTTTCAGTTGCTTATCTCTTAATGTTAGATGGTTGATGGTGAACAATTTATGAAATGATAAGAATGTTTAACAAGTATGTTAAGAAACAAAAGGTTTTTAATTTTCCGCTAAAATTAACTTAGATGAAGTAAGAATGATGTAAGTAGCGTCTGCGAACTCTGAGAGGTCAACAACGCCGGTCTCGTCTGTGGTCTAGATTCCGGTCGTGACATAGAACTAGGACACATATTATTTAGGCAAATGGTTAAGGAATATCAAGGTCTTTCATGAACTCTAGTTTCATTCTCAAGTAGTGATACATTTTACTCTAGTCTCCTTCTTAAGTAGAGCTATAAGCCATAACATATTCACTCGTTTCTAGCCTTTATTCTCATAGAGTAATTTCAACAAAAAGGGCATATCAAAAGGTACCATATCTTAGTCATTACCTATTCATAATGTACCTACCAAAGATGGGTCCACTAGGGACTCCACGCAATGGTCTATAAGGATAGCTCATTCTTAACCTTCTTTCTATATAGAATATTCCACATATTAGTTATGCTTAGAAGGGCACCATCTTAGGTCTACCAATCATAGACTTTCATTTAACATTCATCAATACACATACAAGACAAAGTTTCCAAAGCCTATTAGGTCAAGATGTTCATATTTATCATGTACATGTATCAAGTAAGGGACACCAGTCTACCAAGATAAGAAAAAGACATCTTAACACATAGCATATCATTCTATAAGAACATAGGTATAACTAAGATCATCTATAGTTCACCTTATTCGCTACAATAATTTCATCAATATAACCATCATAAGACCCACATAATCAAGTAGGAAGAATCATGCATCAACTCTAAGACTACACATACAAAGACATAATCTTATCTAACATGATCACCTAACATCAATATAATAACATATACTATCACCTTAATCATATTAGATAGATATGATCATACTTCACATAATCCAACTGTACAAATCATCATAATATATCAAGTAGTTTCCGACAAGTCTATGATCATCATAATACATACAGTAATGCCGACGAGGCCGCATAATTCACAAGTAATGCACATAATATCGCCACCATTAGTGGACCACACCAATCAAAACATAATTCAAGACCTACATTAAATAAAATAAAGAGAATAATGAAAGCGTACCACCAATCCATTCTCACCACTTCAATCCATACATAAATCATCCAATATAATACCAATAGGCCCTTAACCATGAGACATGATCACTTAACCCATAAAATAGTCAAAACTAGAAATGCATGGTTTGCATGGGTTCATAAAGTTTTTAGGTTAAAATAATAAAGTTTACATCCACTCAATCATAATACAATGTTTCAAAACATTTAATGCAAGAAACCATGGCTAGATCATAAAATTGGACAATTGATGTTTTTAATCATCTTTGAAAATCATTGGAATTTACTCCTTGAAGAAAGAGATTTCAAGGATAAATAACCATACCTTAATTGTGATGAAAAACTTGATATATCTATCTTCTTCCTTGGAGATTCAAAGTTTCAACAATGGAGGTTTAGGATAAAGTGAATGGAGAGGTTTTGTTTTGATTTGAGGGTTTAGCTTTGATTGGTGATTTTAGGGGTTTAAATAGGTCCTATAACTGTCCATAATACACCCAAAAATTACTCAAAAAACCCTATATTTATTGGATAAATTAACCAACTCAAATTTTACTTAAAGACGATGCAATGAAATATGGGACTTTACTGCTCGTCGCGGAGACACTTCCAATCTTATTTTTTTAAAATTTTGGGACAGATGGTTCATGGCAGCCCCGCCGTCGCAGGGAAAAACTTTGCCCCACAGCATGACAGTTGTGCGATGCGCAGCCACTGTCTAAAACAGGTTGGCGCGGTATCTTTGAAGTCCAAGTTTGGGTCATCTTTGTGAACCATTTTGGTGTTCCCCGGGGTGTGACTCTCATATGTTTCTATCCTTTGGACATCGCTACAAAACACTACGACACACTAGTTTAACTTCGACTAGTTTCCGAACGTCTTGGACTTTCATGGACGTTTAACCTCCAAACACTTCCAAACTTTATATACCACCTAAGAAAACTATTATTAACAATTTTATGACTTTAAAACATCATGACAAAAGTGTAAGGCTCTATTTCAACCTACCTCATTTTGAGGGTGTAACACTATTAGATTATGTTGTTGTTAAATATTTTCTAAGAAGCCTATGTAAGCTTCATAAGCAAAGGGGTATGTAAATCCCATATACGATATGCGAGAAGTCTAAGTATAGTTCACTACGTATGGTTTTAATATTTTCTTCATGTTTGATCTATGATGAGCTATGATGTATGCTAAGGTCTTGTCTTAGTCCTCTTTGAGGACGATGACGCCGATTACACCTAGGGGATACTTTAGGTCATAACATAATTATTATATGTCTAATGTGTGGTTGTGATGTTGATTTTAAGTATTCTTCATCCTTAGACCTGAGATATTAAATTAGATATGAATTATGTATGCATGTTACGATACGATTATTATATGATTGAAAGTAGTTTCTCAGGATTATAATAAAGTGTTAAGTGAAAGGTTTACTCATTTGTAAATTCGTGTCTAAAGTGAAAAAATTGTTCTCGCTTGTGATGAGCTATGAGCTAATACGATAAGATGTTTACATAGGGGTCTAGAAGAGAATAATATGAACGTGTATGATGAAATAAGATGATTACTAAAGGGAATAAATTCTGAGCACAGAAAGGGCATGTAAATGAGATGGAGGTCCCACATGGGTATAACGCCCCAAAACGAACTAAGGTGAACTAGAGCCTCATGATTGTTTCCTGAGTTGATTTTAAGTTAAACTGAGTTAGTTTAGTTTCCTTAGGCAGTGTGTGAAGTTTGGTTAAGTTTGGAGTTCAATCGACCAAGAACGTCCATGACGTTTGGATGGTATGCCTTAGAATGTACTTGTGTGTATTGGTGTGTTTGGATGAGTTTTACGTGTTCGTTTTACTTGAAACTTGCATTGGAAGTTCCTAAGATCTAGACTACTTAGTTTAGGGGTTTAACATCTGGGCACGACCCCACCTACGACCCACAAGGGGCCCTAGATGAAGGGCCCAAGACTTGGGCAAAATTTGCCAAAAAGCAGTGGCCATCGACGACCCTAAGGACGGTCCGTTGGTCCCTCAACGGTCCATCGACCAAGGGCGTCGATTGTGCCAGTGAGTTCAGTTGTCCATGCTGCATTTGGAGCTAGTCTCATCTGTGAGGCCTGCCGAGTCTATTAAATGGCTGCCAACTTGGGGTGTTTTATGTAAATACACCCCAAGTCTTTTAAGACCCTAGGTGGATAATTTTAGTGTTTTAAGTTATATTAAATTAGTTTTAAACCCTAGACCTAGACAAGACCACTCACTTCAAAAATTCAAACTCTCTCTCTGAAGACAAACTCTCTCAAGACTCTATTGAAAGCTACAGGTCAAGGAAGGATAGGAGGGATAGTTGGACGTGTCTCTTCATAAAAAACACTTGGATTTGGCTTACTTAGTGAGGTATGGTATCCATTCTTGAATATCATTTCATTCCAGAAGCCAACTTCCAAAAAGGGTTTCAAAAGGGTTTCTAAACTCAAACTTCTTCTAACTTTGATTTCTAGTATGGGTCTTCTTGTATTTAAGTTCTAATGGTTTAAATGTATTTATATTAGTTTGAATTGATGATTTTATGTTAAAAACTACTTGAAACTCTTGTTTATGCATACTTTAACTTTTTACTTGAAAATGGGTTATGTGAGCATGATTTGAGTAGGGTATGAACTTGGGTCTTCCTGTATTTTTCATGTTGGTGTAGCTACTTCCCTAAGGTCCTTAATATGGTGAAATATTGATAAATTGATTATGGGTGATGATGGTTTGATTTGTTGATGATTTACTCTCATTGTATAGTTTTTATTATGAATTGCTATTTGAGTGGTATGGTCCACCTTATGGGTGGCGGTGCTAATTGATGAACTTGATGTTATTTAGTATGTTTTGAATATGTAATCTTGAAGGTATAATATGTGAAATGAAGAGATATTGGAAATGGGTCTTGTATTGTGTTTGGTGTAGCTTGAATTGTATGTTTGACCTAGTTTATGTCTAAATGAAGTATATGATTATGAGAAGCATGTAGAGTGTGTAACTTGATGAATCAAGGTTAAAGTATGTGTAGAACTTGATGAGAATGAAATGATGCTTATATGCAAGGTGTGTACATGTAAACACGCACACACTTTAAAGAATGTATTATGCCAAGTTGAGTAAAAAGTGGAATCTTGATGTGGATACACTTCGTGAGTTGAGATGTAGTGTCTAGTAGCAACCTCTCCATTCCTAGTGAGCTTTCTAAGATAGATTATTATATTGAGAAATCCGTGGGGAGTTATGCCTAGCACCAAGAGGATATGAAGGGGAGGTGGATTACACTTCATGAGTTGAGATGCTGTAATCCAAAGTACCTCTTGAGATGGGTACTCCTCGTTAGTAGAGAGTGAGTTACTTAGTAACAATCTCCTTATCCCTTAACTATGTTCCCGCATAGGTGTAGCTATTGGAAAAGCCATGTCACGAGCGGAATCTAGACCCCAGATGAGACCGGCGTCGTTGACCTATCAGAGGTCGCAGACAAGCCTACATACGTCGTTGTTACTTCATCTAGGTTAATTTTAGCAGAAAATTTGAACTTTTGTTTACTTAAACTTTATATTGGAAAACATTGATCTCGTATAATACTATCTACGTAAACTCATAAGCGTTCACAACAACCATCTAAATCAATATAATCAAATGAAAGATATAGTCATAAATATAGAGTTGCCAAAATAGCACCAATACAAAGTCTGAAAGTAAATACGAAAGAAACGCTAGCGTAACATACTCCACTAGCTCATGCCTACGTCTATGCTAGAATAAACCAGTAAGCATCCTCGAAGTCATGAGGTCCTACCACATCCGGATGAAAGCTCCACGTCCGGATAACTTCTGCGTCGACTCGTAAGCTCTAACGTCTAGCTGCACCTGCACCTAAAAGTAAATAAATGTATGGGATTAGTACACACTTGTACTAAGTATGGGTGTATGCAAGTACACACCAAGGACATGCATGATTAAGAAGAGCTCTCTCCTAACGATATGAATTATGGAAAGCCAAGTCAGTTAGACTTGCCAAATCAGATTAGGAAAGTCATGCTAGGAGAGTAACATGCATCATCATTCTTTTCATATTGCACACAACACATAACATATTTCATATAGCACATACATATATTGCATATCATTCGTTCATATTCCATGAGACCTTGGAATCATGGACTTAACATTAGGACTTCCCAAAATGAGGGCTCAACATATGGGACCTCAACTAGGGAGCCTTCTTTAGCAAAGACAGAGTCTGCTTCATTCATTCATACGTACATCATTTCATTTCATTCATAGGCTAGTGTAAACACCAGCTATACCTAGGATGTAGTTTAAGACTCTCATTGGGTTCACTGTGCAATGACTAAGAATGACCTAGTGTCATTACATAAGTCTAGTTCACCTCTTGATTATCTTAACCTAACACCTTTGGTATCGTTCATTTCATTGTGTGCATTATATGTGGCTGGACTCATTCTTTCTTTGTGAACTTTAACTTTAACCGACATAGATCATGTGAGCTCCATGAAATCCTGTGTCTACCCCACACCGAAAAGAGGTAGAATCACCGGCCAAAGTGAAACCAAAACATGCTAGCGTATATAGGGAATTGAACCCTGCTAGATCCCTATGTTGGCCGCATAGGTTCAAAGACTTGGAGATATAAGGAGACCCATACCCGTCTGGACGGACAGTCTCATCTCATGAGAATTACACGAACCTCTGCCTTCCCTAAAGAAGGAATCGCCACTCATAGCTAGCCTATCGGTGCTCAGTATAAAGTTCAATTACATTCATCTCATACATCATAGAAGAAAGCTTCTAGCATGAGGACATCATTGCTCATTAGACGATTTCTCATCTCATCATTAGTATTACGTATGCATTAACTTTAATACTTTCATTAGAGTGTTCATAGAGACTGGTCTCTTCATTAACTTTACACTCTCATAGGTGAGTACGTTTTGGTAACATTTACTTAGGCTCATTTGAGATTGGTCTCATGTTTCACATTAGCCTCTAATAATGTTGTCACAACATTCATTAGTCTTAGAACATTTGCCCTTCATAAGTACTCACCCCTTTTGACGTGAATGTTCATTTCATCATATGCCAATGCACTTGGCCTTTTAGTGTGTTTCACACTCTTACTTAACCCTTATGGGGTCTCATCATTCATCACATAACACCTTTGGTTCACTTACTTTATAAACGTATGCTGGACTTATGAGTCCAGACACACAAGCCATGATGCTTCATTCATAGTTCATTTAAGTGATTTATATTGCCCAAGATTATGTGGTACAAGACTTATGCATCTTGTAAGTATGCCAAGGTCTCAATTTGATTCCTATAGGCAGCATTCATTAATTATTTAATCACGTAAGACTTATGTGTCAATATGGAATTGGGTAAGGGAACCCTATTTCAAATCCCTTGTATAACACTTAGTAAATTTTCCTTATGATTTTCGTTGACATACTTCTTGGCTAGGGAACCCAAGATCAAATTCCCACACCTACACTTTCTTTCTCTTTTTTTTTTCTTGATTTTTGCCTTAATCAATTCGACGTGGGGGACCCAAGATAGAATTCCCACGCCCACATTCTTTTCTTTTTCCTTTCTTTACTTGGTTTACTCGCTTAGATTAAGAGGGTGTGGGATCGAACCCCCACAACCTAACCTTATATTAATTTACATTTTCTCCTTACCTTCTCATTCTGCCAAGAGGTTGTGGGTTCGAATCCCACATACCTCATTTTTATTATTTCTTTATTTCATTCTTCTTCTCTATCCTTCATCCGTCCAAGAGGTTGTGGGTTCGAACCCCACACGCCTCACTTCATTTTCTTTCATTTTCCCCCTAACTTTTCACTTGAGCTTTACCCCATTTCCAATCCCCCTTACCACATTTTATTATTTAATTTTTTTATGTCATGTATATGGTGAGGTCTTGGGTTCAATCCCCACTGACCTCAAGCATTTAAAAAAATATTTTAGAACGTGATTTTTTTTACAGTAAGCTGCCCAAAAACAAATTTCCAGAATGCTGGAAATTTGTTCACCCTCTTTGCATTCCATTTTCTCAACTTTTAGATGTTAGATTTAGGATAAATTTTCGTGTAACATCTATTGCACCTTTAGGTGAGTTTTCATGGTTATTTTCGAGAATTTAATCACCTTTTTGCAGTCCATTTTCTCACCCTCTTTCACGTTAAACATCAAGACATTTCGAGTAGTTTTTAGGGAGATCTTTAGGTGCATTTTCAAGGTTACTTTCAATCAACAATTATCATTCAATTCAGCAACTTTGAACTAATATGAAAATCACGTTTTTAACATATTCATATACTTAAATACAACATTTTAACAAGTAAAAATCCAGGCGTCAAACCATAGCTAACTCACGGCACACACATGAACAATCAAGTTAACGTAATTAAATTTTTCGGAACACATCTTTCATTTGTCACATAATTTCCGAATACACATTCAAACACGTAATCACAACCAGCCCTAAAATCATCTACCAAAAGTCATACCAACACATACTTTAAATCTTTCAAAGGATCTAATGACAGGGGCATGCAACGGGGACAACCTTAGTTTTTTTGACTGGAATTAAGATGAACTTAGGGGTCTCTTGGGAAAGGGAACAGCAGGAAACAAAAACCATACCTGAATGTCTTCAACACTTGTTTCAATGCTTCCAATTCCCACGACACCACTGCCTCACCACCAAAATCCCAAGCACAATCCGTCGAGAAGAATGTTTTTTTTTTCGTTTTTAGCTTAGCTTTTCGTTTGAGTTTTTCTGTGTAAGTTCTTCAAGAGTTGATGAACTTTATTTGATGTTATTTTACTGATAAAAACGTGAGAGAGAGTGGAGAAAGACGTGAGAATGAGATAGCTTAGGATTAGGAGATTTAGGTGGAGACTCAGTCAAACTAGGACTCCTCATTATTTATTAATTTTACTATTATTATTTTTATTAATAATCTGATTTTACCTTACTTAAATCAGAAAATTAAATATTAATTAATTCAACTAATTCACTAAATACCAATTAATTAATTTAATTCGTTGCTTCCACCCAGGTTCGAACTCGGGTAAAGCTTAAATTCGCATAAGGGTCAAATCAACGGATATTAGGAGTTTCTTAGGCTTATCCGGTTATTATACAAGGTTTGTTGACGGGTTTGAATCCACTGATTCCCCTTTGACAACCTTGACTCAAAAGAATGTGAAATTTGAGTGGTCAGAGGCATGTGAAAATAGCTTCCAAATGATGAAGGATAAGCTTACATCCGCTCCGGTATTGACTATACAGGAGGGTACTAAGAATTTTTTGGTCTATTGTGATGCATCCCGAGTCGGGTTGGGGTGTGTTGTTATGCAACATGTCAAATTTATAGCCTATGCTTCTAGGCACCTGAAAGTTCATGAGAAGAATTATACGACTCATGACCTTGAGTTAGCGGCCGTGGTATTTTCTTTGAAAATATGGAGGCATTATCTCTATGGGGTTCATGTTGATGTGTATACGTACCATAAAAGTCTTCAAATGTATTCACTCAAAAGGAGTTGAATCTCCGGCAACGGAGATGGTTAGAGTTGTTAAAAGACTATGATATGAGTGTTTTCTATCACCCCGACAAGGCTAATGTGGTAGCGGATTCTCTAAGTCAATTGTCCATGGGAAGTGTGTCCCATTTGGAAGAATCCAAGATAAACCTAGTGAAAGATGTTCATAGGTTGGCTCGTTTAGGGGTTCAAATTAAAAGTTATCCAATTGATGGTATGGTTGTACATCATAACTCTGAGTCATATTTGGTGGTTGAGGTGAATTCTAAGCAACACCTTGATCCATTATTGATGGAGTTGAAGGAATCGGTTCTTGAAAAGATTAATGAGTCATTCTCCCAAAGGGGGGATGGTGTTCTTAGGTACCAAGAAGAGATTGTGTGTGCCCAATGTGGATGATTTGAGGAATAGGATCCTTGAGGAGGCTCATGGAGCCCGTTACTCTATTCATCCGGGTTCTACAAAGATGTACCATGACCTTAGAGAAGTGTTTTGGTGGGATGGCCTAAAAAGGGATTTTGCGGATTTTGTTGCAAAGTGTCCCAATTGCCATGAAGTGAAGGCCGAACACCAAAATCCGAGTGGTGTACTACAAGAAATAAAAATTCCTATTTGGAAGTGGAAAGATGTTAATATGGATTTTGTAGTAGGTTTTCCTTGAACTCGAAAGCAATATGACTCAATATGGGTGGTAGTGGATAGATTGACCAAATCCGCTCACTTTATTTCCGTTAAGTCTAATTAAAGACTATGCAGGGATATACATTGACATGATGGAGAGTCTTCATGGGGTTTTTTGTCCATTATATCGGATAGAGGTACTCAATTTACGTCTAGATTTTGGAGATCATTTCAAAAAGGTTTGGGTACTCAAGTGAAGTTAAGCACCGGTTTTCATCCTCAAACAGATGATCAATCAGAGCGGACTATTCAAACTCTTGAAGATATGCTTAGGGATTGTATCATTGACTTTAAGGGAAATTGGGATGACTACTTGCCTTTGGTGGAGTTCTCATATAACTATATCTTTCATTCATCCATGTCTATGGCTCCTTGTGAAGCCTTGTATGGTAGGAGGTGTAGGTCTCCTATTGGATGATTTGAGGTTGGCGAGTCTTCGCTTCTCGGTCCTTTTTTTATCTATAAGACCATGGAGAGAGCTAATATTATAAAGAAACAGTTGCAAATAGCCTATCGTTGCCAAAAGTCTTATGACGATCATAGGAGAAGAGACCTTGAATTTACAGAGGGTGATAAGGTGTAATTGAAAATTTTGCCCATGAAAGGGGTGGTTAGATTTGGCAAGAAATGTATGCTACGTCCTCGTTATGTGGGTCCCTATAAAATCTTGCAAAGGGTTGGTAAGGTAGCATACGAGTTGAAGCTCCCTAGTGAAATATCTTCGGTTCATCATGTTTTACATGTATCCATGCTTAAGAAGTGCATTGGAAATCCTGAATCCAATCTTCCTATTGAAGGTCTTGGTGTGAAATAGAACCTCTCCTATGAAGAGGTTCCGGTTGAAATACTTGATCGTCAAGTGAAGTTGACGAACAAAAAGGTGGCCTCCGTAAAAGTGTCATGGAGAAACCACCTACTTGAGGGAGCAACATGGGAGGCCGAGGCCGACATGAGGCTATCCTAATATATTTGCTAATTAAGATTAGTTATTCCTATTAATAATGAAAAAGAATTATTTATTTTAAATTTGACTTGTTTTGCAAAGTCGTGCATGTGTAAGGTAAAAAGGTTTATGCTTTATTGAATTATCAAGGAAAAATTCTCTTTTTCTTGACTTGCATTTATTTTTGTATTTGGTATATTATTGCCTTCATTAAATGATATTGAGAATGTTGATGCGTTGAGAAAGGAACTTTGGCATAATTGACTATTTAATGATATGTGGAGCACATGTTGTTGTCTTGGGAAGGAAATTCCTCATGTTGTGAATTTGAGCCATTATGTGTAAAATTGATGTTTTGAGTCACTGTGTAAATGCCATATTGTTATGTTGATTTGAGTTTTAACTCAATATGATGTTGTAGTATATTGTTTGGTTGGGATGCTAGTATTGAGTCTATCCTTTCCCTTTTAAATGTTTAGTGTCATTCGGGGACGGATGTTCTTAAGGGGGGATAATGTAACACTCCGAAAAGTCGAGACCAATATAGAGCCTAACATGAGTTTTTAATGGTTTAGATACTGTTTTAAGACCTAATATAATTTATTTAAGTCATCCAAGATTTTAGAGCCAAGATGTCATCCAAGAAGTTTTAGACCTAAAATAATGTATATAAGTCCATGACGTTTGGAAACTAGCTTAATTGAACTAGTTGACGTCGCTATGTTTGGGGATGGTTTCAGAGGGTCAAATGAAGTCTAAAACTTGTAAAGAGACTTTGTATAGATAGAGTGTAGTATAGAGGGTCTAAATGTTCAATAACGACGCCCCAAGGACCATTCGAAGGTTCCTTGAGGAGGACCCCAATATGGGTGGGAAGGCTTCCAAAACAGCCTGCGTAAGTCAAGAATCAGTGGGCTGCTGTGCGACACGCAGCCCACACGGACCTCACTGGTTCAGTCTCCTTTTTAAAATTTAAAATGCATTTTGTCCCCACGACCCGGAGCCACTTTCCAGATTCGGTAAAATCGAATTTTTTACATCTTGACTTCCCAAAGAGACCAAATTAAGTGAGGGGTGTTTTGGGTAATTTAGGGGGTCATTATATATAGCCTAAGGGTAATTTTAAGTCATTTTTCACTCATCAAAACCCAATTCCCAAAACAAACTCAAAAGCTCTCATCTCTCTGTACTTTCTCTCTCCCCAATTCCTCCATTGAAGAAGGAAGAAAGCTTGAAGAAGAAGGTCAATTTCTCTAGGATTTCACTTCAATTTTGTCGATTAATCTTCATTAAGGTATGGTTTCTTCACCTTTGGGATTCCTTTCCAGAAGAGGTCCTCTCAAATTTGATTTTCAAAATACTCAATTCCATGGGTTTTCTTCTAAACTTCAAATTAATGATAAATTGTGATTTCCTATGAATAATTAAGTATAGATTTTTGATTAATTGATTTTAATTGATGAAATTTAATGTTGATAATGTTCCCTTCCACATATTACCCAAATCTTGTATCTTAGTTATAAATTGATGGGAATTGAATTATGAATTGATTATTAGAATTGTTTATCTATTCTTATTAATCTATGGATTGACTAGGGTAATCTATTGTTGGGATTGGATCAAAATCATGATGAACCCTAATTCCCCTAACCCTAGGTTATGGATTGATGTTAAATGGGATCGTGATGATGCAATTGATCTAGTTCTTGTGTTATATACTATTGAATGATTATACTACCCCTATTGTTGGGTGTAATTAATTGGTTGATGGTAAGACAATGATGATGGCTTTTGAAGGAGATTTGGTAAGTCTTTATGATCCTAAACTTTAATTTAAATATGAAGGCTTGTGATTGATGATGTAGTTCGATTGAGGCATCCCTTTTGAATAGCCTAAGTAGGTGTTGGTATGATGTTGAATTGAAATGTCTTGACTATGTGATTGTGACATTATGCTTAAGATGAAATGATACAAGGTTGGTGATGAATTGTCTATGTGCCTTATTATGAAATGATGATGATGATAAGCTAATTTCACATATGAGGGTCGCCATAAAAAGATATTCTCATGCAATACCTATTGAGATAAATGACAATGATTATACAAGGGATTAGACCATATGACCTAAATTAAGTGAAGATTAATAAAGAAAGAAATTTCAAAAGGGACTTAGCTTAGACCCGAGTGAACTTGACAATGGGAAATGTTGGCTTCCCATAGAGGAAAATTACCTCTATAGTTCCATATGAGGTGTTAACTCCCCTATGAGGGACACTCGCCCAATGGATTACCATGAGATGAGGCTCCAATGCCATAGGCATGTAGAGGGTTCAATACATATCTCCTAGTTCTAGAACTATGTTGCCACCATAGGAAGACTAGCTAGTGGATCCACCTAGAAAGCTACGTTTATGTTTGGCTCTACTTTGGCCAGTATACCACCTTCCATCGGGGTAAGGTTCTACAACACCGGATTCCACACTTAGCTCTTGTGGTCTATGTCGATTGAGGCAAGTGTTCCCGAAAGTAAAACGAAGTAATGGGACTCTACCTATGCCTTGCACTAGTTTGCCTTGAGGGGTTCCTTAGGAGGTTCTTCTTATGTTCTTATAATGTATATGCTATGAAGATGTTGACTTTACGTGTTGATGATCCTTTATCATGTTAGTTTCATTGATGAACATGCAATTGGTGTATATTGCTAAATATGATGGTGACTACTACTGATGCTATATTATGTTGAGTTGGGCATTACTTGTGATCCTTTGTTTGGTTAGGTTGATTGAGTAAGGTTATTGGGCTTTGCTTGGTCATTGCACTTGTAGGCTAATGGTGGGTTATGAGTTAGGGTCTTGCTTATATTATAATGTTATGAAATCTTGTATATGTTGACTTGACTATTGCTTATTGATGTTGGTCTTATGTCGTACATGGGTTTGACTTATGGATTATGTGATTACTCGCTTATATGGGTTCTTAATTTTGTATAAGCCTTTTCAAAGTACTTTAGCATGGTTTTGATCAAATGTCCTCTTTAGGATGATTTCAATTGTTTTATATGCATATACCCATACTTAGTACAAGTGTCTACTAACCCATGTTTTATGTTTACTACAAATGTAGGATCTTGCCGTTGATATTACAGAAGGCTTTGAAGACTACTTGGATTCTTATCTTCCAAGTTCGGTAGGTCCTCACTTTCCAGGATGATGTCATTATCTACCTATTGGATGCTGTTTAGTCTTAAAGACGATTTGTTCATTCTTTTTCATTTTGGTACTATAATTATAAAGCCTATATGTGGTTATAATTTTTTATATAAGGGATATGCCCAAATTGTGATACTCTTGTCTAGATGGTTTAATATGAGACAATATTATAGATTTCTTATGAGACTATCTTATACTATGTATGTGCAATAAAAGTAGAACACTATGTAATCTTCATATAGGAAGGGTCTATGTATACTCGATAAATATATATTATGTGTAAGCGAGAGGTCTAAGTAAACCTCAATGTAGAAGTAATCGAGAAGTTTTAAATTTTCAGCATTTTTAACCTATGAATGTAATGATGAATGCTAAGAGGCTAGTCTTAGTCCTATTTGAGGACGCGCCGCCGATTACGTCTAGGGGTGCTCCCCGGATGTGACAGGAGCCATCCGATAAGGAGGGTGTAACATCAGGGGAGCAACCCCAAGATGTAACTGGCGTCGTCGTCCTCAAAGAGGACTACGACTAGCCTTTTAGCATTCATCATTACATTTATAGGTTAAAATTGTAGAAAAGTTTAAAACTTTTCATCTCGACTACTTCAATGAGGTTTCCTTAGACCTCTCGCATACACATAATATATATTCATATCGAGTATACATAGACCCTTCGTATAAGAAGATTATATAGTCTTCTACTTTTATGAAACATATATATATATATATAAGATACATAACATAGTCCTTAAACAGATGTCTCATATTAAACCATCTAAATAGAGTCAAATAAACATTGGCATAAGACGTTACACAATGTATAAATGCCACATAGGGCTTACAACTTTATCTTGGAACAAGTAAAATGAAATGATCGTCTTTAGACTACAAGAAGAAATATATCTAGAGTAATCGTAAGGAATCAACCTCGGACTTAAGGACAAACCCACTTGGAGAACGATTGCAAGCCTTCATGAAAATTACCACAATTTTCTCAATGGACGGAACCTAAAATCTTGGGGAAAAAGGGAGAAATGGGGTTAGCACATCACTTCTACTAAGTATAGGATCATATGCACATCCAACATAGAAACCATGCCAAAAAGGGATTTTTATTCAAAAGCATGCAAAGTCACTTTATAAATACCTTATTCACATTTAAGAACTGATACAAGTCCATAAGCACATATTCCTTAAGTCAAGACCATGTACATCATAAGTCCAACAATACAAAGTCGAGTCAAGTCAAGAGGCATATCAACATAATTGAGCACATAATCAAGACAACTCTATCATCAAGTTATAATATCAACAAGCATGCATAAGGGTTCATAATATCATAATCTAAGGAAGACCATCACTCATACACCCCCATTAAGTCCACTAGTGCAATGACTAAGTAAGGCCCCATAACCTCACTCACCCAAGTAAACCCAACAAGAACTATAAGCAACGCCCAACTTTACATAATACATCCTTTAGAGTAGAAATCATTATACTTTAGCAATAGAGACCAATCACATGTTCATAAGTGAAACCCATATCACATAGTGCCATTAACATGTAATATCAACATATACATATCATTTACATTTATAATCACATAAGCATATAGGAACATCCTTCTAAGACTCCCCTCAAGGCTTACAAATGCAATGTATAGGTAGAGTCCCATACCCCTACCTTGACTAAGACAAACCCTTTAGGTCATCCTAGTTAGAGTTCACTTAATTACTTCATTTTACCTTTTGGGAACATCTTTCCTTGACTGACCTATATGAGCTAATGTGGAATCCGGTGTCATTGAACCCTACCCCGAAAGAAGGTGGACTACTTTTGTTACGACCCGCAAGTACACCCTAGAAGAAATGAGTATTGTTACGTCGGAATAAGGTATGATCGACCTTTCAAAGGTCTTGCACAAGCCTCTTAGCTTTCATTCATTACATAAGACATGAAAAGTAGTGAGGAAATTAAAACTTTTCACGATAGATAATAATAAAGAAACATATTTTATAAATACTAAGGATAATCTCATCGGCACAAGCCAACTTAACGTACGACATAATATCTTAGGGACATGACCCTTTACATTGAAAGAAATACATAATAAGTCTTTACAAGTCTTAAAAGAAGAAACTAAAGAAAACATAGACTATGTCCTCGAATATATGAGGACATACCGAGTCTTGAGAGAGTCAACTTTCCAAGCGTTCCTTCTAACCTTTAACTCGCTTCCAACCTATACTCATAGAGTATAGAAAGGTATGGGGTTAATACAAGCAATTTACTAAGTATGCCATATGCAAATTCATGCAAAAAAGGACAATTTAGTTGAAACATACAAGTCATGTTAATTTCGTAAAAGCCTTCATCAATTAAGTTACAAAACATCAAAAGGTCATCATTTCACAGGTGAAACATCCATTTTTCTTAACATAAGAGCATACTTACAGCGAACCCAAAATTACACATGAACTAGTCCTATCCTAAGTTGTCCAAAGGCTCCCCTAAGTAAGACATGAGGAGATCGCCCATACAACATCCTCAATACCTACTCAAGAGATCTTTAAGACTACAAAGGATATGCTTACTTTATTTAATTTACACATGTCACCATTCTATATCAAAAACAAGATAGAAACATATTTTTAAGTAGAAACTTCACATAATAACCATCCTCTAAGACAACTCCCAAGTCATACTTAGTGCAATGTGAAATTAACATCCCAACTACAACTTCCACTTAGTGTTCCTTAGGAATTACCTTAGACTAGGCACATCTAATTCATCACATAGATAGCTTTCATCATGCAAAACATAATATCAACATGCTTCCTTAACATTAGAAATAAAGTCACTTTACTTTTATTTACATCATATCATGACCCATTCATACATTTCATATAAGGACACACCAAGACTTCCTCCAAATGTCTACTTATGCAATGGATAGGTAATGTCCCATTCCACCCGCTACCCTAACTTGTACACCCTTAAGAAGACTTAGTTCATTTGCATATATTTCTGGTGGCTAGCTTTAACCGACATAGACCACGAGAGCTTGACATGGAATCCCGGTACTACCCTTACCGGATGAGGGATACCTACTTGCCTAAGGTAGGGTCATATTCTTTAGCCTTTACATGGATTCTACAATAGCTACACCTACGCGGGCGCATAGTTAAGGGATAATGAGATTTATACTAAGTAACTCATTCTCTACTTAAGAGGAGCACTCACTCTCAAGAGGTACATTGGATACAACATCTCTACTCACGAAGGGTACCCACGCCTTTCTTCAACTCCTCTCGGTGCTAACCATAACTCACCCACGGAGTCTTAAACATTCATTGACTATAGGTTAGGAGATATCTATTGAACACCTTATCTCAACTCACGAAGGGTATCCAACCTCCAACCTATCTTGGAAAGCTCATTGGGAATAGTGAGGTTGCTACTAAACACTTCATCTCTACTCACGAAAATTTTTCACCCCAAAATCCTCCTTTTTCATACTTATGAATATAAGGGATGGTCTAGATACTTCATGTCTACTCACAAAGAGTGTCCACTCTACGATCCCCCATTTTCATTCATTGAATTCATTCATGCATTGATGTGTGTGTGAGCACATGTGAGCACACCTTGCACATATTGACCCCTATTCATAACATTGACTTCAAAATATGCTCAACTCACATTTACTACAATACACACATTATCATATTTCACATATCATACTTCGTTTATACATAAACCCTTCAACATACTCATATAAACATTCCAACACATAACATACAAATACATATCAAAATTTTCACTTCACTTCACATATCATACCTTCAAGGCCATTCTCACAATACACATATAACTTCATATATTTCAAGTAAACACCGCCACCAAAGGTGAACCATACCACTCAAGAGTTACTTCAACATAACATAGGCAAGATAGAATAACTTACCCTTCATCAAAGCCTTTACCACCTATTCACAATTTATACAATAATCCATAATAAAATAGCCCTTAGGGCAGTAGCTAAAACTCAATAAAACACCAAGAAAATATAACTTTAACATTATCTAGTCATGCTCATAGAACCCATTTCATAAGCCAAAAGTTGATAAAAAGAATAAACATGATTCCATTGGGGTTTTGACATTAAAATTGTCATTTAAAGCTAGGAAAAACTCATTTTAATCAATAAAACATTTTCATGCAAAGACTCATGCTTAAAGTCAAGGAATAAAGAAGTTTGAAATTTGAAATCCTTTTTGAAATTTCTTAGAAAGGGCTCCTGGTATGAAAGAAGGTTCAAAGATTACTACCATAACTTAATATGAAGAATCCCACGAAATTTGGTGAAAAAAATGTGAAGAACTTTGTCCTCTTCCTTGGAGGTTGAAGCTTTTTCTATGGAGATTTTTTGAGAGAAGGTTTTTGGAGAAATTTGATTTGATCTTTAGGGTTGGAAATTAAGGGTGAAATAAAGTTTAAAATGACGTAAATCAGTCCAAAAATGATCCTCAAAGTTCCCAAAAGACCCCCACACCATTTGAACGCTTTTTCAACTTGATGTTTGACTTCAAAACGTCGCAGCCAAAACTGGGACATGGCTGCGCGTCGCGAGGCAAGATCCATATTTTAGACTCTCAAAATTTCTGGGGCAGTGGACTTCATTTCCCTGGCGCGTCGTGAGGTGGACTTCAGATTATGCCCTCGGCACGCTGCCTTGGGCAACTCCTTGTCCAATGTTTGGGTCCTCCTCTAGGACCCTTAGGGTGGTCCCCGAGGAGTCATTTTCGGACGTTTACACCCTTTACATGTAACTCTATGCATAGGAACCATTGAAACTCAATTTCACTCTCAAACCATCCCCCAAAACATTACTATAAAACACTATGACACACTAGTTTAACTTCGACTAGTTTCCGAACGTCTTGGGAGTTTGACTTCCAAACGGTCCCAAACATTACGAACTGTCTTTTAATGCTAAAATATACTATTTTAATACATTATTAACTTACGAAACACATGTGAAGCTCTAGTTTGACCTATTCCATTTTTAGGGCATAACAATACTCCCCAACTTGGGAACATTCGTCCTTGAATGACACTTAAATACTTTAAAAGGCATCAAGGAATCGACTAGCAGCATATAAAACATTACATAAAGTACAACACATTCATACTCAATGCACAAACTGTCAATGAGAACCAACTTCACATCATTAAGCAATTAAGCAACATAAGCAAGTTGGAACAAGTTGCACAATTCAAACCACATAGTCATTTCATCATTTATAGAGGAAAAACCTTCTCCAAAATTAGTAATGCTCTTACACATCATTTCTACACATATTGAGACCATCATTCATGAAAAATCAAAATAAATCAAATTTTGAAATTCTTTACGGTGAATAGTACTCCTTTACAGTGAAACATACTTAAAATTCAAGAATTCACTTTCAAGCAATTCTAACATGAAGACATGACAACATAAGAGACAAGTCAATATAAAATCATCTCATAACGTAAACATAACAACTATAAGGAATTACGACTTACCGGGGCCTTCACACCGGAATAGTTTCTTCTTTAGCTCATGAGCATAGAAATGATTCCGATTTGGATCTTGAGATTTTGACCATAATGAGGAGCTTGTTTTACGACCCGAGGGTATACCCAAGAATTTATGGTATTCTCCAATATTAACACGTCATCGTCGACCTCTCGGAGGTCTAAGACAAGCCCTTAGAGATATTTCATTGCATAATCGTAAAAATAGCAGAAATTTTACAACTTTTCATAGCACATCATATGCTAGAACATTACTTCATATATATATATATATATATATATATATATATATATATATATATATATATATATATATATATATAATATCATAATACATAGTTAGACTCTAATGTCTCTTTGCCATCATAAGACACAACTAAATAGAATAGAATAGGGTTACGACCCTTAACACCATCAAATATATCTAAGCTGTTACATAAATGAATAGGAACTTGACATAGGAAAATCCTTAAATCATAAGGGTCCCTCTTCTTGAACTTGGAAGATATATCCAAGATCTTCACCTAGAAGACATCCTCTAGCCGTCACCACCTACACTCTGTGTAAAAAGATGAAGAAGAATGGTATTAGTACAAGAATGCACTAAGTATGACAAAAATGTGAAAACATGCATTTAAAGAGAACATTTCTTTTGAAATCATGCAACATGTCCTTTTAGTAAACTTCATGAACATAGGCACATATAAGATCAATATAGTTCACGTACATCATATACACGTGGATAATACTCATAATAGCACATATATCTATTTATCATACTTATAAGCATATTAAATACACATAATACATTATATCTCTTTTATTTTACTTCTTTTATTAAGTAACCCTCAAGTGTACTTAGTACATTGTATTACTTTGAGGTCACCTTACAATAATCTTTCATAATATGCTTCATAACCACAACCACATATATTCACAAGTCATAAGCACATAAAAGACATCAACGTCACATAAGGACCATCACCTAAGACAACTTCTAAGTCACAGTAGTGCAATGTGTAGGTAACATCCCATAATGCTTCTTCCACCAAGTGTACTCAAGAAGTCACCCTAGACTAGGTACAACATACTTAAAAAGTTATAACATATTCACTTACAACTAGATATAAAGCCACATGCTTCATACCAACATATAAGGACTCTTTCCTTTACTACAACCTTAGTCATAAATCATTTAGTTCATATCATAGGTAAACTACCCTCATAACCCCTTCACAAGCATACTTATGCAATGTACACCTGGAGTCCCATACCCCCGCATATACTAACTAAACTCATTTAGAAGCCACAAGTGTAATTCACATGCATAGTCATAATTCATATCATAAAATAACAATGTCACTTAACCTGCATTCATACAAGTCATATATAACATAAGTATTTACTTCATAAGGTTTTCCAATCCTATCCTTTCTTGAAGTCGTCTAGTGCAATGTATAGGTAGGGTCCAAAGTCCTACTATACCAAGTACACTTCTCAAGGAATTTAGATTAGAGGTTATATTATTATCTTACTTAATTGTTAACCTTAGGGAGACATAGCCATAATTGACATAGACCATGTGAGCTACATGGAATCCGGTGTTCTACTCGCACACTGAAAAGAGATGGTTAACACTTGCCGAAGGTGCAACCAATTGTACATAACTATTTTAGGTGGATCTACCAAGCTAGAGGCCTATGTGTACACATAGTTAAGGAACAAGGATATTGCTTCTAGAAACTTTGACTAACTAAGCGTGAAGATTTCCATCTCATGACGTCAAGCCGGACTTACTAAACGTCAAGCTCCCAGTCTCATTTGTCATGTTCACTAGGTGCTAAGAAATAACTCCCTTTTGAAACATCATTAAGCCTTTAGATAGCATTAGTTCATAAAGAAGAGGTATCAGGGACTTACTCCCTCATATAACATATAGCTCAAAGGTATATAGGTGAGAATTCAATATTCACCATAAAACCTACCTTATGTGAGAATGTCCTTTCACATAATCATATCATATTCATACATGCATGTGTGTGTGTATATATATGTGAGGTCTACCTTCACATGAACACATTTAAGAACACATGTTCATAACTTCATTAATCAGATACTTTACATGCATAGAAATAGGTAACGATGCATAGGTGAACTATTCTTTCCTTAGTCTTCATGAATCTATCCTACTCATAGATATGCAAGAAGTGTGTGTGTATACATTGTTTAACATGATCACATAATGGCTATCACATAGTATTGAGGAAGCCACCCTCTAAAGACCACAACACATGTACAACATTCTTCAAGTATCAAGTCATACAAACATATAGAGTATTAAAGACTATTAACTACACGTAATCATATTACATCAAAAAGGATACAAGTACATATTCAACAATAGAAAGCATACTTCAATTACACATTCATATAGGGTTCATATAGGTAGGGGTAATTCTACAAGGATATTCATTATCATTAGCCATATAGACCATACCCAACGCTACCATGATCATCACACATATGCCTATAACATCATCCCCAAACCTATCTATACAACTAGTGTGGAAGTCTATACATATAACTTCACATAACATGAATTGAAACATGATATTAGAATCAAGGATAAATCCTTCAACTTCCTAACATAGAAATCATAATATCAATTCATCTTGCATCTAATGCCTTCAAGGCCATTATCATAATGCATAAACATGTATAAGAATGTAAACACCGCCACCATAAGTGGAACATACCAATCAACACAATTCAATATACATTCTAAGCTAATTAGAAGAAATAGGTCAACTTACCAAATCTCCAAGCTAATGATCATCTTTGATCATTACTCCACAATTCA
Organism: Solanum lycopersicoides; assembly: GCA_022817965.1. Classification (NCBI taxonomy): domain Eukaryota; kingdom Viridiplantae; phylum Streptophyta; class Magnoliopsida; order Solanales; family Solanaceae; genus Solanum; species Solanum lycopersicoides. Next base: position 37,860 of record JAJJBR010000322.1, read on the forward strand.
TATTCAATTGCTATAGATAGTAATAGCAATAAGCAATTCAATACAATCTAATCACTATTCTATAAACATGAAATCAAAATTACAAGACCCACATTATAGGCCAATTTAAGAAATTAGGAGGATCATGGGTTCTTCATAAAGTTGGATAGAAATTCATCATATAATCAGTAGATAAACATATATTCATCATTAGAATGCTTTTGAAATCAATTTGAGAATGAACTTATGGCTAGATTGAAAGATAGGATTTTTGACTTAGAATTCATGTTTTGAAAACGTTTGAAAGGACTCCATAGATGAAGGGTTATATAGGTATGAAGGATCAACCTACCTTATTAATTAAAAAGCATATGAAAACATGAGAAGAAATCTCTAATAATCCAACATCATAGCTTGTTCTTAAGCTTTGTTTTCAATGGAGGTTATGGGGTTTTTGGAAGAGAAGAGAACTTTGGGAATTTTATTTCTTAATAGTTGTTGGGGTTTAGTATTGGGTAAGGGTTTTAAAAGGTCCTAAAATCAGTAAATTAACTTCCACCTAAGTTACCAAAACACCTCCATTCGAATTGGGACTCTTAGACATGTCAAAATTGACTTCAAAACGACGCAACCGGATCTGGGAGTGGGCTGCGCGTCGTTGGGAAGCCTCCCAAATCTGCCCTAAATAATTTTTGGGATAGTGAGGTGCGTTCTAGGAGAGCGTCGCACAGGGAAAGTCCAAATCATGGCCTGCTCGCTGACTTGGGCAGCCTCTTATCCAAGGTTTGGTTCCTACTTGTGAGCCCTTTGGGTGGTCCCCGGGGAGTTGTACCCAAACGTTTTGACCATTAGTATTTCTATTAAGGTACTAGGGTAAACTACAGTGTTTCTCAACTCCAAACAACACATAAAATCAAGCCAAACATAAAAGGACTCAGTAGCACGTGTAAAGACTAACTTTAGGGGATCATGGATGTTTTTGGACGTTTGACCTCCAATTGACTTCAAATCATGTATGCATACTACAGAACACTTAATTAACGTATTATTAACCTTTTTAGGCTCATGTGAGTCTCTAGATACCTTAGTTAATTTTGAGGGCATAGCTGACCTCTTTCCCTTTTCCCTTGAGGGTAGGGCAATCTCTAATCTTATGGCCCCTAACCAAGTGCTTCTTCCCACAACTAGTACACCTGGGCCTCTAAAAATCATAACCACCTCCTTGAGAATTTTTGTTGACTTGAATCATAAGATGTAGGCCTCTTTCATGCCTATTCATCTCCATAAGTTTGGACTCCTTAATTTGTTGAGCATACACTATCGGCCTAAAGATATCCATATCATTGTGGAGCATAGCCGTACGACCTTCATTATCAACCATACTAGACACCCCCATCGCAAACGTTTTTATTTAGCCCTAGAGTTGTTGGGGCATACTTAGAGAGTTGGGTGAGCTTAAGAGAATACTCCTTCACACACATTCTCCTTTGACGAAGGTTCTTGAATTCCACTAACTTTCTCTCCCTCAACACTATGGGAAAGAACCTATCAAGAAAGGACCTTTTGAATACCTCACAATCTACCAGACATTCCCTTAAGGGTCTCTCATCTCTCCATTGAAAAAGCCGCACTTGAGCCACATTTTTTAGTTGGTAAGCGGATAGTTTCGGTTTCTCTCTAGGAGTCACACCCATAGCATCTATCAACTTGAACACCTCATCTATGAAGCCTTGTGGATATTCATCAACCTTAGTTCCATGGAAAGTAGGAGGGTATATCCGCATGAAATCACGTATTCTATAAGCGGGAGTACTAGCATTGGGTTGAGGTCCAACTCCTAGGTTAGCTTGGGAAAAAAAAAAATTAGGGACGACATGAGCTTGAGTCGTCATGAGTAGATTCAACGCTCTAAAAGCATCCCTTATCTCCATATTAGTCATATCCCCTTCAACATAGGGAGCTTGAGGACCTTGGGGCATTGGAGGCATTTGGGAAACTTGAGGTCCTGGAGGTTTCGGAGGGGGAATCTCTTCATTCACCTCCTCTTGGTCAACTATACTAACTCTCTCATTACAGGGAGGAATTCTCTCGTTAAATACTTTTCCCTCCTCCCTTATAGTGGGTGTCTGATGTACCGTGGTTTCATGGTACTTTTAATGCTTTTTTCTTAAGTTTAGTGTGTGTCTAAAGCCTTTTTGTATTGATTTTTTATGTAGGTTTCTCTTTATTTGTAGGAAATCTGTCCAAAGATGAACGAGGGAGTTATTGAGCAAGAAATGTAGAAGAGACCACCTATGAAGCTTATGACGGTCCGTCGAGGCTATGACAGTGTGTAGGTGGCATCGTAGTGAAGAGAGAAGTTGCTGAAGGAAGATGGGGAAGTCTGTCCAAGTGTGGGACTACGGAACTTCATGATGGACCGTTATAGCCATGACGGTCAGTCCTGCTTGTTCGTCGTGATGATCAGAGAGTAGTCCCAGTACCCAATTCCAAGAAGTTAATTATTATGGAACAGAGCCCCTCGACGGACCGTCGTGCTTGAAATGGTCTGTCATACCTGTCCGTCGAGGGTAATGAAGAAAGCAGCAGAAGAATTTGTGAAGTATGGGACGACGGAGGCCATGACGGTCCGTCGTGCCCACGATGGTCCGTCACGAGGTCCGTCGACTCAGACGCGTTTGGACAGATTTTCATTAATTAGAATCCTTCTTTTATTAGGTTTTGTTTTTATTATAAATAGTTCAAAAAACCTCGTTTTTCGGGTTAGACTCTTGGATATTTTTCAGTACTCTTATGTTAGTGTTTGAACTATTGATTTTGGTATTTGATATACTTTTTCTGGAATCGATTGTGTGTGTTTTTGTTGATTTATCAAGTGAATTTCTGGATTTTATTCATTCTAATCAAAGTAAGTGCATGAATTATTACATTATCAATATGAATTGTGTGACTATGACCTTGGGTAACTAAACTCCATAACTAGGGTTGTGGGATCCATGGGTAAATAACAAGGTAAAATCTAGCTAAAATAACAAGTCTTGAATAGTGTCCTGCAGGTATTGATAATTCTTTCGTTAAGAAGTCTTTTTAACGGTTGGCCAACGTTAGAACTCGCCTTAATGCTACTTGCCGGACCAAGGAGGTAGATAATAGGAAAAGAATTATCAACGTAGATTTAGTGTATACAATCTAATAGGCTAGTGTTGGTTGGTACGTAGTAACAACTTCGTCAAATATCGATTACGATGCTTAATATAAGGTAAAAATAAGGTTTAGTAAAGCAACACACGTAGCCGGACCAAGGTGCGGAGTGAAATTCTCTAGATGTCGGACCAAGGATTTAGAGATACCTAACTTATCACTTTGCATGAAAGATATTAGGAAAGAATTGTTATAGTTAGAATTATCGAGTTAGGAGCCTGTGGGGAACACTTAAGCCCTAGTTAATCTCATCACGTGATTAAAACTTCAATACTTAAATATGTTAGTTGATTACTTTAACTTAGTTAATTGTTTTTATTAATTAAAACCCCCCTTTTAGTTATTTTTTTTCTCGGAAAATAGTTGACTAAATAGTAGTAACAATAGAATTAAGTTAAGTCTGAACAATTTCCTCGTGGTATCGACCCTAACCTCATTAGTTGGATTCTCTACTTGATACGACCGCTTTTACTTCTTATTTGAGAAGTAAGTTTGAGCGTATCAAATTTTGGCGCCACTGCCGGGGAAAGTGGCTTTGAGATTAACTTAAAACTTATTACTAAAGTTTAGTCATTATTTTCCTAATTTTACTTTATTTTGTTGTTTTTGTCTCTTGCAGAACTAACTTCCTTGTATTCCAAATACGCGAAGAGGAAGAGAACCTTTGTTTCCCTACGACCACGAATTAGAGCGTATATTACGAATTATGAATCGAAATTTGGGTATTAATGATGATGATCCCAACCAGAACATCCCTGCTCCAGTTGATGCTCATGGTCGATTATTACCCAAAAATCATGGTGATGATGAACAAAGGGGACAAAACCCCGCTCCACGCCCTCAAGAGTATTATAGGGGTTATGATAGCATTGCAAAATCTGACGGCCCACATGTCTTGCCTCCTCTACCAGAGGTTTGTTTTCAGGGCTACCTTCTGAAGATCCACATGCCCACATCGCTAAGGTAAGGGCAGTGTGCAAAAGTTGTGTAGGGAGGCCCGATTTGAACATGGATGTAATTGGGCTAAGAGTATTTCCTCTTCACTGACGGGAGAGGCTGCTATATGGTTTACTGCGCTCCCTTATAACTCAATCTTCACTTGGAATCAACTGAGGGATGCTTTCTTAGCACGTTACTATCCGGTCTCTAAGAAACTAAACCATAAAGACAGAGTAAACAACTTTATGGTACTACCGGGAGAGTCAGTTAGCATTTCTTGGGATAGGTTCACTTCATTGTTGAGAAGTGTCCCCAATCACCGCATCGATGATGAGTCACTGAAAGAATACTTCTATCGGGGACAGGATTATAATAATAAAGCGGTATTGGATACTATAGTGGGTGGTTCTTATGCGGAGTGTCCTTATGCTGAGATCGCTGAAAAGTTAGAGAAAATCTCGCAAAATAATAAAGCTTGGAGTACTAGGAAGTCAGATATTGGAAGAAACACCTTCGCAGTACAATCCACACACAACCCAGCCACAGACGAGATTCGTGAAGAGATGGCTCAGATGAGAACTGAGCTTGCGTTGGTATTAAAACATATAACTGGTGGTGCAGAAAAGATAAATGCAGTGAACTACTTGTCTAAACCACCACCACCAAATGATGAATATTATTATGAGGAGGACACCTATGCGGTGAATGATCAGACGGGTGGTTTCCGATCGAATGCCCAAGGCTCCAATCAGGAGAGTTGGCACCAAGGTCAAGGAAACCAAGATCGGAACTATGGTAATTATAACCGTGAGGGTCATTATGTCCGAGATGGAAATTACAACCACGACAACAACTTCAACAGGGTTAACTATGGTAACAGAAATGATAGGAGTGGGCCCTATGTTCCTCCTCAAAATCATGAAGTTGCTCCTAGGGATGGTGGAGGTAGTATGGCGCGAGTTGAGGATATGTTGCACAAGATGAGGAGGAGGTTCGATGCTAGTGATGAGCACACTAAATAGTTAAGGAGTGATTTAGCGGGTATTGGGCAGAAAGTCGATACACATGCAATATCGATTAAGCAGCTTGAGTTGCAAATGGCCCAATTATCTGCGACTGTGAACACACGGCAACCGGGCACTCTCCCTAGCAACACTATCCAAAATACGAAAAATGATGGACACTGTATGGCAATCACTACTCGAGGTGGTAAGAAAACCATTGACCCACCTATGCCGTCTGATGCAGAAAATGTGATAAGAGATAATGATAAAGTGGTGGAGCTTAATGGTTAGTTAGAAGATAAAATGGGAAAAGATGCTGAAGTGCTCAAAAAGGTGACTCCCATGCCTAGACCCCCCCCCCTTCCCTCAAAGATTAGTGAAAAAGACCGAGGATGGTAAATATCGGCATTTTATAACGATGTTGAAGCAGGTTTCCATCAATGTCCCTTTGGTAGAAGCTCTGGAACAAATGCCGGTTATGCCAAGTTTATGAAAGATCTGGTTACGAAGAAAAGATCGGTCACTTTTGAGGATGATGATAGAATGCAACATTGTAGTGCTATTGCTACAAGGTCTCTAGTGCAAAAGAAGGAAGATCCGAGTGCTTTCACTATTCCATGTACAATCGGGTTATTACATTTTGCGAAAGCAATATGTGCTTGGGCAAACATAAATCTTATGCCCCTCTCGATTTACAAGAAGATGGGTTTGGGTAACCCAAAGCCCACTGCGATGCGGCTACTGATGGCCGATCGAACTGTAAAAAGGTCTATTGGGATACTCCACGATATGCTAGTAAAAGTGGAGTCGTTCATATTTCCGGCCGATTTTGTTATTATTGATTGTGAGGTTGATTTTGAGGTGCCTATTATTCTTGGGAGGCCATTCCTTGCCACGGGTAGAGCCTTAGTTGATATGGAAAAGGGGCAGATGAAATTTCGGTTGAACAATGAAGAAGTGACCTTCAACACTTTTAGGTCCATGAGGCAGAGAGGTGAGCTTCAATCGGTATCTGCTATATCCTACAAAGTTGATAAGTCATCCGAGACACAAATAAATCAGTAGTATCACGCAACCACAGACAAAAAAGTATCATCCATAAACATCCTCATTAAGTTAGAGTGCCTCCACCATATCGAGAATATCGACATCATACATCTCTGAAATGTGGCAGGTTGCATTGCAACAACCCAAACCGGCATTCTATTGAAAGCAAACGGTCCCATATGCGCAAGTAAAAGATGGTTTTCTCTTGATCTTCCAGTGCAATAGAAATATGATTTATACCCCGAATAACCATCAAGAAAACAGGGTACACCCTTTGTTCCGGAAAGTCATTCCAATACATATCCATGAAGGGCATAGGAAAATGGTCTTTTGGTCCATGCATTAATTTCCAGGGTAATATCCATACACACACTCCATCCAGTCCACCGGTCTCTTTGGAACAAGTTCATTTTTTCATTGGGGACCACAGTCTATCCCCCTTTCTTAGGTACACATTGAACAGGGCATAACCCAACTACTATATCGGCGTCATTATATATTACTCCGGCATCCAACCACTTAATGATTTCCTTTTCTTACGACCTCTTGCATAGGTGGATTTAAGCGTCTCTAGTGCTCAATACTTGGCTTATGGTCGGGCATGAGTTGGATTTTATGAGAACAAATACCAGGAAGGATCCCAATAATGTCCGTAATAGTCCACCCAAATAGATCTTTCGAACGGTTTTTGAGCACTTTCACCAAACTCCCAATTTGTTGTTCATCAGGTCTTGATGCAATGATTACCGGCCCAAAGTGTCACCATTCCTAAGAATATTAACTGAGATGAGGTGGGAGAGTTTTTAGTTCTAACTTTGGAGCATCCTCTATAGATGGTTTCGCGGGTGGAGACTCGGCGATTCTTATATCAACTCATATTTCTTCGGTTTAAACCGAACATCACCACGATCGAGAGCCGCGACTAATGACCCATACTCTTCAATGCAAAACTATCAAAAATTCATTATCACTGCCGCTAGTGCTTCTACACCTAGACGTTCTTTATTC